>JAKGSA010001799.1:469-34850 GCA_033558755.1 Philaethria dido | reverse complement strand
GAGTTCAAAATAAAAACAATACATGGTAAATATCCTGTCGAACAAACTTATTCTTAAGTAAACAAGTTGTTTTATTTTTCGCACCACCATTTTTTTACATACATATAAATAAAACAAATTTAAATTCATAATAACATTTAAAGAATTATACATACAAATCGACTTATCATTCTATTCACGCCTGTTACTGTAACATGGATATAACATTTAATACTAAATAATAAAAAAATAAGTCATTCATATAGTACAAATAACGCCTGTCGTAGCGCAGAGGCACAAGCGTGCGACTGAAAACGGGATAGGTTGTGAGTTCGATTCCCATTCCAGGAAATGGAATTTTTAATGTCCTGGGTTTGGTAACAAGGCGAAACGCGGCGTTGAGTTCCGCCACTCAGCTCGCAATGCCTCAATTCGGCGGTAAGTGGAGAACAGAGTGTCTTAATACTAGGTTCCCTCTGTCTACCCTGCTATATGCGGGATACAGCGTGAAGCTATGTATGTATATGTGTATAGTATAAATTATTTAAAATTTTATGATTTTTAATCTATATTAATTTTTATCCAAACCCTAAAAAGTTGCATTAAAACATCATGGAAGAATAAACACAGTTGGAAACCAACTGAAATTAAATAAAGAGTTAAAAAAAAAACGAAACAGAACTTTTTAAACAAGCAGCTTAAAATTAAAACTACATAAATTGTACTACCGAATGAGGCCAGTTAAATATTTGTTTATTTTAACTTGAAATTGCATATAAATGATATAATATGGGGTTTTTTCTTCTTTTTTCCTTATGTTTTGGAAAATTGTAAGCTCATATGTTTTTACTTTCAAGACTTTGAGATTTATTTATAAAGAATATTATAACAAAAAAGATTTTAACAAAAAAAACTGATACTGGAGGAAGGTCACGTAAAAAGCATGAGGACCCCCCGGAGAGCATGCATGAAGAGGTTAATGACTGTGGACGAGGCGAAAGAGGTATGCAGGGACCGTAGCGCTTGGCGCTCCGTTCTCTCTGACTACCCCTCTAGGGATAAAGCGTGAAGTATAATAAAAAAAAATAAGTAAAATAAATAAAGTACGTAAGTAAGAAAACTGAATTCAAGAAAAAATGTACTAAAAAGTAAAATTGTTACGAGTAACTCAATAACCACTCGTCGGACCATAAATAAATTTAAATGGGAACACATCAAATGCACTAACTATCATATATAAAAAACATCATCAAAATTGATTCACAAAGTAGAAAGATATGCTGTAAAAAAGTACTATCGAATTGAGAACCTCCTTCCTCTTTTGAAGAAGGTTAAAAATCCTAAATATGTGTAACTACGACTGTAGGCGGCTCATAAACGCCCATAAATCATCTATGGTAAGAAAGGCTACACTAAAAAACTAGTGTTACTACTTTACTGACAGTAGCGGATGTTCATATGATGTTTACTTTTAGAAAGATTTTTTTTTAGTTTCACGCCGTATCCCGCATATAGCAGGGTAGGCAGAAAAAACCTAAGAACCTAGTGTTAAGACACTCCGTTCCCCATTTTCCGCCGAATTGACACATTGCGTGCTGAGTGGCGGAACTCAACGCTGCGCTTCGCCTTGTTACTACACCCAGGAAATGAAAATACTAAACTTTTACATTTCCGTGAGTGGGAAACGAACTGACAACCTCTCGCGCTTATAATTACACAACTGTGTCTTTGCGCCACGACAGGCGTAAAAAGATATTACGTAGGTGTAATTATTGAGAATTTAGAAAAAAAAATATAATTAGGATATATATTTAAAAGGGACAATGTGGCTCAGTGGGACTGCGTCTAATTGTAAACACAATAGTTATTTTTTTTTCATTTCTCCAGTCTGGTAAAACAAAGCGCAGCGTTGAGCTACGTCTCTTAAAAAGCAATGTCTCGGATTCTGGCGGAATACAGTTAACAGAGTGTCTTGACGCTAGGTACTCTCAGACTACCCTGCTATGCAATTTTACTTTATTTTAAACTTAATTATTGATATACCAAAAAAAAAAAAATGTGAGGTGTCAAGGGACACCCGGATGGAACATAGTTCCTTTTTTAAATTAATTATTTTTTATTATTTATTACGTACAAAAGACCTGTATACACTCAACAAAAATAAACGTCGCGATACCACACTGTTCAATGCGAAATAGAAAAACGAAAAGAAAATAACTGGCGTGCTTTCTATGAGAGAGAGACAGAGAGCCAGACAGAGAAATACGCGCACGCCGCACGGCTTACAACTATAGCAAAAAGTGTCGTTACAACTTTTAGTCTTAATTTTTTCCGTCTAGTCCCCTTTCACAACACGCGATAGGGAACTTCGTTCCAATAACCAAAAATCCACATCATTTCAACATAAAATACAATTCATATCAAAAATTCTACTAAGAATACAAAATATATTGGCATTTGTGAGAAAATGTCAACATGCAAGTCACAATAAAGGCACATAAAGATATCAATAGCAATAAAATATGAAATTCTAATAAATTGGAAGCTATTTCCAAATATCCTACAGATTATGTGAACTCAGTCGTTACAGTTCAATGAATCTGAATTATTCACGTCCGCACGAAAGCGAGAAAACGGGTAATGTGCTAAAACTTATAAGTATGTCACATTGTATGTTATATTTTGACTTTTGCATGCAAACATACATATGTATGTTTAATATATATAATTTTTTGACAGTTTATTTGTCAAATTAGTGATTTATCACTCTTTTTAGGTTTTAGAGGAAGGTTATACTTATTGTGCAAATTTAAAAAGCCTAGGTTAAGGACTGTGGACGAGGCGAAAGAGGTATGCAGGGACCCTAGCGTTTAGCGCTCCGTTCTCTCTAACTACCCCGGTAGGGATAGAGCGTGAAGTTAGGTAGGTAGGTAAAAAGACTAGTACTCAAAACTTTAAATTCAAACTTATGTAGATTCGAAAAAAAACTACTTTAACTCTTGCTGTTAAATACTGTTCCTAATATTAGTTATATAATAAAACAGCTTTATGGTTTTTCCCACATAACAGTGAAATCAGATAGAACTTAATATCATGACAGTTTAAGGCAAAAATCGAAACATTGCGTGTTGAGAGGCGGAACTGAACGCCGCACTTTATATCAGAGGCAAATAGTAAAAAAGTAATTCAAAAATAACTAATTTTCCCGGATTTAAATCGAACCCACATCCAATGGCGCCTACAGTCAGACATTATCACACTGCACTATGTCCTCTAATTTTCTAATAAATCTATAATTTATAAATAACTTATTTCTTTAGTATATTTGAATTTAAAATAATTTTGTAGAAATAAAATATTTATCGGATATGTGTAAACTGGACCTCAAAAATATCAAATAAATTTTTAATATACTCGTAGTTTTTGCAAAAAAAGAGAATTGTATAGCAAAAAGGAGAACATAGAACACAGCGCAGCGTTGGGTTAGCTTATGACATAATATAGTTTTAATCGATTTCAAAAAAACAAGGTTTACAATTCGACAATATTTTTATATGTGCTACCGCATAACTATTTACTGGGTGAACCGATTTTGATAATTTTTGTTTATATGATAGTTAGTGCTTTTGATGAAGAACATTTAAATTTAGTTAAGAACTGAAGAATAGCTTTCGAGATATTCGCAATAATATTCTTTTGTAGTACATATTTATTATATTTGAATAAGTTCTTTTAATTTAAAATTCTGTCTTGACCTCTTATAGTGTGCCCACTATAAGAGGTCAAGACAAATGGAGTAAGAGAGTGATACAATGGTATCCGCGAGAGGGTAAAAGGAAAAGTGGCAGACCTCAGAAAAGGTGGTATGATGATATCAGAGAAGTGGCAGGAATACCGTGGAACAGAGTGGCTCTTGAAAAACCAGAATGGAAGAGGTTGGAGGAGGCCTTTGCCGATTGGCAAACAGATCTACAGATCATTAAGAAATATCAAATACTATATTGAAAATATTTATTACTCTTATTTAAGTGTACTTTGGAATACTGTTATTAGGTTAAGTTGATCTGAATTAAAGGGCTATTTATTTATTTATTAATTTAAAATTTTAATTATTAAAACAGTCGTTAAACGAAAAACTAATTCACACTACACTACATTTCCCATCTTCATATTTTCTAAGAAAAACTTTAGTAATTAACTGTAAAACTGCATTCCATTCAAACTGTAGCTGAACATTGTCAAGTTTCCAGTAACTACCGTCACATCACTCTACGATAAGAGGAACCAAGTGCACTCGCATGTCATCGTTAAAATATTTCTTAAAATTGCGAACATTTTGTATTTTACAGTGTTAGCACTGTAGAAGATTTGAGTACAATTAAATTGGTATGTTATATTTTTAAAGCTTCTTTTGGTTTAAAAAGAACAGGCTATAATAAATTCACTATTTCCTCTTTTCTCTATGTTTCATGGGCTTGGTAACAAGGCAAAGCGCGGCGTTGAGTTCCGCCATTCAGCACGCAATGCCTCGATTCGGCGGAAAGTAGGGAACGGAGTGTCTTAACACTAGGTTCCCTCTGCCTACCCTGCTATATACGGGAAAAAGCGTGAAGCTATGTATGTATGTTCTTTACGTTTCATATGAATTAATAAAATATAAAACAATAATATTAAATTTAGCTATTAATTTAGGTTTCCAAACGTATGTGATGATAAGAATCTAACTTGATTCCATAGGAGCATCATGTTTTATCCCGCATATTGTCCGTAAGTCAGAAGTAGTCTATCCGAATTATGTTAGGTGGCGGAATTCAACGCTGCCTTTCGTCTTACCAAAATAGAGAAAAGAAAATAATTTAAGTATAATCTTTCCTCCAAATGAGAATCGAAGCTACAACTAACGCAGTCAAACTCTCGTTCTTCTGCATCACGACTGCCACACTGAATTACAACATACTCAGATTTTTTTTTTTTTTTTTTTATTATTAACGGACGGCAAAGGAGTTAGCGACCACCTGATGGTAAGTGGTTACCTTCAAGCCCATAGACATCTACAACACCAGATGCTTGTAGATGCAAGCCAACCTAGAGGATACTGATGGAAGGGGGACAATGTAGTAAGTAGTCCACTATCAGAACCACCACATTTTGTAAGATGCTGCGGAAAGGGGAAAAAATCTGGCTTATATGCCATCTGAACCAACACATCAATAGATATTTGGCGGTTCGTCTTGACATGATAGTGGTCAGAGCCAGTCGGAGGACGAGAACCTCCTACCAATTCTAACATTATATTATTACCATTATCTTATATTATCATTATATTATTACATCTATACTATGTATATACTAATATGCGTAAGGTCATTTAGATATATTCAGTATCGAGTTTTATGAATAGTAACAAAGTCAATCTTCCAAAAGCTTCTATGCTTGTTATATTAGTCAAAACTAGTTTAAATAAAATCTTTTAAATTGTGACTCCATTTGTTATTCTGTTATATATATGTTAAGTTTTATTTCTATTTAATTCAATATAGTTTTGCGAAAGAGAGACAAAAATAACCACCCATCATCCTCAAAAGCTTTAAGTGCTTACAATATTAGTAAAATTTTTTTTTTTTTATGTGGATAAAGGATGGCAAACGAGCAGAAGGACCACTGGATGGTAAGTGGCCACTTTCTTGCCTATGAACCTCTACAACACCAGAGATATTTGTATGTTGCCAACCTAGAGGATATAGATGGAAGGGGAGGACAATGTAGTAGTCCGCTATCGGAACCACCACATTTTGGGGAAAGGATGTGAGTGAATTCTGAACTGAACATCACATCATAAGATATTTTGGCGGTTCGTCTTTGGACATGATAGTGGTCGGGTGAGCCAGACGGAGGACGAACCCTCCTACCACCAAACAATTACCTTTATAATATAATAAATATTGACAAAAAGAAAACTTCGATTTTGTAAAAAAATCACCAAAGGGGTAGCATTACTACGAATAACTCCAAAAACTACTCTCGTCAGATCTTAACTAAATTGAAATGTGACCACATTAAAAGCACTACCTATCATTTAAAAAAAGAATCATCGCAATTGATTCATCGAGTACAAAATTATACCTAAAAAATAAATAATAAATATTGTAACATACCTAAAAAAAACAATACAATTCAAAACCTCTTTAAAAAGCTGGATTTGAACCGAGAACTTTAAAAACCAAACATAATTTTCAGTTGCCAACTTACTTATATACTTACCGAGAATACTTAAACAGTCATCTATTTGCAAGTGATTGATTATACTGAATGTAATTTAACAACGTCGCAATAATTTATCATAATTTGAATAATCTAAGGCTATAAGTTGTGTGGTAAAGTCACAAAACTTATAATTAACTTGAGGCTAGTTCAAAAATTCAGTCACTATTACTTTATGAAATTAATTGACTTTTATACTTTTGTTCTAAATAGTTAAACTGTATTTAATATATATTAGTTAATATTATAATCACTAGTGTCCCCGCTGACGCGTTAATAACGCGTTGTCTTTAGTAGTGTATATGTCACTTTGTATAAACATACATGTAGTTGATAGTGTGTGTAACATTTATTTTATTAATTTAATATACTTTTTATACATTATTTAAAAATATATATTAGCATTCTGCAAATGGATCCAACATTTTTCTTCACGTATTCATATATAGATTGTATTATTCGTATTATTATAATGATACATACAGTTAAAATAAATAAGAAATCAAAAATAAATATATCTTATAAACCAAAGTAACAGTGTAAAAAAGCGTAGCAGCTGGTATCTTCATCTAAATAATTTTATCATTGACTTGTTTCAACCATTGGTTTTTTTTATAAAGTATCCACTATTACTTACGATAAATTATAAAAAATTAAAAAATAACGAAAGAAATATAATTATTATACGAGCGAACAGTTCCGCCACTTCAGAGGAAATTCAAGAAGGGAGTATCTTGACTCTAAGATTTCTCTGACCATCCTTCTATATGGAAAAAAGCATGAAGTGTCATTATATTAGCACGTTTTAATATTTATTTGTATATCTATAACCATATGATAACCTCATTTTTTTACTTATAATGGCGGTTGATTTGTAAAAAATATTTCTTTGCAAGATTTTCAGGTCTAGGTTAAGTTAAATTAGTCTCCGCAGACTAAATATGTAAATATTTTTTTGAATAATCTGTTAAAAACAATTACTTACGTTTTATAAGTAATAAGAATCTTATTATAGTAAAATTTATCATATATAAGTATCAAAATTACTTGTGGGTTCGATTTCCACTCCAGGAAATGTTAGTAATTTCATTTACTGGGTTTGGTAATAAGGCAAAGCGCTGCGTTGAGTTTCGCCACTCAGCACGCAATGCCTCAATTCGGCTTAAAGTGGGGAACAAAATTGTTGTAACAGATCGTAGTGTCTTAACACTAGGTTCTCAGGTTCCCTCTGTCTACCTTACTATATGCGGGTTACAGCGTGAAGTTAAAAAAAAATTACTTGCTTGTTGTGTGTTTGCTTTTTTTTACAAAAAATATACTTCAGTGGTTTTCTGAAGCTTTCCTTTTGAATATTTAATTTTCTTTTTCAAGTAAATTTGTTCTTCATAAGTTGAGATGAAACGCTTGCTGTGAACCAATGGCATAAGACTCACGACTCACGACTTTTTCATACTGCGAAATTTTAATCAAAATTCTAATTAAAAATAAATTTTCTATACAATAAAAGTTTATATATACATTATGAACTAAAAAACTATTATTCATAGTATTATACCAAAGTAGATACAGTAATTTTAATTAAAATGGCGCATTCGCTGATTGAATGCAAAATTTGTATTCATTGATCTTTAATATCCGCGACCGCGAAATGTCAAAAGTCAAAGTATTAAAGCGTTGGTATGAAGTTTTTTTTTTAATTTACAAGCAGGTGAGCCTACGCTATACAGCCATACAGCCGAGCTCGTGTGTGACCGTAGCGTTAATTTAAAATGGCCGAACTGGGCAATGTCTGTCTGTTAAATTTTAAAATTAATATGGGCGAACTTCCGAAATCAATACTCATTACAGCTTTTGAACGCTAATTAGTAATTAACTTAATTCGTTAATTAAATTTTTCGCTTGTTTTGCGTTTAATTAAAATATTAATTGTACATATATTTAGAATAAAGTATTTTGTTATGCTCATTAAGTCATATTCAAAATAATTTAACATATTTATATATTACGGTTTAAAATAATATTTAGTATTAATACAGACGGCAGTTACACCGTCTTAGTACAATAAGCTTTTACTTAACAGTAACAATTGCAACTCAACGTAACTAAGCTCTATAATCCGTCGGAAAAACGACAATATGACTTTATATTTGCTATTTACATTTTTTTAGCCAATTTTATGACTTACCAAAATTATATCACTCACTCACTCAAACACAGCACGAGTCACTAACATATATCGGTCACTATCAGGTGGTCAATTCCGAGGTTGGGGCACTATCACGTCACTTACACTATGATAGGTCACAATTTTTTCGACTCAGTAGTAACGACAAGCGTGCACCCGATCGTCGCAGCTTCGACTGGCTGGGGCGACGCTACCGCGCGTGTCCTTCCCCACCCCCGCGCTCACCTCGCACCACGGGCAAATAGAAATAAAGTACTGGCAAGGATAGAACCTGAAAGAAAAGGATCTGGATGCTTCAAATTAAATGGACAGATAGACGTTATTATTTTGAAACTTTTGAGTTTTTTAAATTATTATTGAATGAGATAAAAAAAAATATTTTATTTTGTTCTTTTTCGTATAAAACGATTGTAATATCAAATATTGTGACAAAAATTATAAACATAGCTATAACATGAACTTAATATTTTATCTACATAAGTTTACCATATAAGCAAAAAGAAATTGGTAATAACCACTCCATATTTTTTTTATTTACTTTAGATATATTGCAGGCTTGATGACGAACCCTAAACCTACAACTTATTTAACTACTTTATCTTGACGCAATAGTAAATTTCATTATAAGTGTAAATAAAGGTTTTAAACTTTAATAATTTGAAGCTTTTATCCATGAAATTTATATTTTTCCGTTACAAAGTCATTTTTTAACCGCCATAATATGATTTTCCAATTTGCAATTTCCTTTATTCTATCAAAAGTATGAAAACCTGAATCCAAAATTAAAAAATTTATTTTGGTGCGTAAAAAAAATAAGTTTCCTTCTGGCACGAGCTTTGAACACATCAACACAGCGTTTAGTTATGCACAACCAAAATAAACATTGATATCAAATTATTGGCTATATAAATAATACTAAGCCTAAATAAATGAAATGAGTTCAATTACAAATACATATTAAATGGATATATAAGATTAGGTTATAACAGGAAAAGCTCTAACCTTCCTTGTAATTAGTCTACGGCGTAGCATAAGGCGTAGCGGGGTAATAAGCAAAACTTGTACTGTTCAATATTTTGCAAGGTATATCTTCAAGGTTTTGTATTAGACGTGCCCTTTTACAAAATATTTTAAAGAACTACATGTTTTGTATCTTTAGATGAATATTATGTTGAATTTCTAAAGAATTTCTATTATGTTGAATTTCTAAAGAAGGAAATTTTATTAAATTTTAAAAGTGTACTTGATTACATACTATATATGTACATATAAAATTATTTTTTTTTGTTCGGCTTATATAAGGTTTATATTTTTGTCTATTTTTGTAGCTTTCCGTATGTCATAGATTTTTTAAATTAAAATTGTTTAAGTATATTATGTCACATAAATATAATTCAGAGAAATGCTTAATATTTTGTATCGATCTGTAAAACTCCTATGTAATGATAATGATGATATAAATACATATACGAAAATATTATCACTAAGGTGTACATTTTTAATATAAATATACCGTTACTTATAGCTTACCTCGTTAATGCTTCCATTACTTTTTCAATAAATGAATAATAAATAATTCGAAGCAAATACTTTGAAGGTTTCCAACCCGTGTTTTTTATTAATATAAAAAATTCTTGACCAAATTATAGATATAATTTGATTCAACTCATTATGATGAGTAAAGTGAAAGGAAAAAGGCGTGCCGAGCGAAAAAAAGTCGTGGACGAATAACAAGCATCAGGGAGTGGACCGACCGGTCCATTTTTTTTTTTTTAAACTTCACGCTTTATCCCTAGCGGGGTAGTCAGAGAGAACGGACGCCGAACGCTATGGTCCCTGCATACCTCTTTCGCCTCGTCCACAGTCATTAACCTCTTCATGCATGCCCTCCGGGGGGTCCTTATGCTTTTTACGTGACCTTCTTCGAGTATCATTGATACTGTGTTCTCGAAAAGGAAACTCAGAAGGAGAAAATCTTACAACGCTATTTTGACAAGAGAATGAGAAATGTTACAAATAAGAATTTACTTTTATTTTAAATCTATTAATATGTAAATACAATATTGACATTTAAAAATAATACATATATTTAAAGATCACAGAAGTTTCCGTACTTCGTCTATATAATAACTTAAATCTTTTCCACTTATTTTCTCCTTATCGTTTTTATCGTTTCTTTTATACCTAATTCCTTTCTATTATATGTTTAAAATATTATTATGAAAACAACAATAGTTTCAAGGGAACATATTTTAAATCGACTTGTAAATTACAAAGCATATAGGTCAACTTCTAATAAGCGAGATATTGACTCGTAGTTGTAGGCCGACCTCAAATACTCTTAAAGGCTTAAAGCAAAAAAGAGGAAAATGCTCCACGTCAAGGTTGTATGGCTGTATCGCTAAAGATTCTATTCAACGTAGAATGGTTTCTTTTAAATTAGTTTATAGGTTGAATTTTTATTATGAAAAATTATCTCTTAACATTTTCCTGATTTTTTTCTTTATTTTGGCAGATACCTTAAAAATGTAAGGAAATTAAATGTCAATAAATATAGCTGAAATGAAGTATATATTGACGACTGATATTTTTTTTTTATTATCTCGGCTTAAGACTTTTTATATGGCACAGTATTTATTCACCCTTATCCGGCGGAAAGTGGAGAACGAAATTATTGAAAGAGAACGGAGTGTCTTAACTCAGGTTCCCTCTGTCTATCCTGCTATATTCGGGATACAGCACGTAGTTAAAAAAAAAGAAAAAGAAATTGCATAGTAATTACAGAGAACCTAGTATCAAGATATTACGCTTTGAGTGAATAAAGTCTACACCACATTTATACACATACCCCGAATGAGGATCGAACCAATGACCATTTACGTTACACCTTTAACGACTTATATTTTCTAATATGAAATTAATAAGAAACTTCTAAGCGTTACATCAATAGATAATTTAATTAAAATATGTTAAACGTATATATATATATATATATATATATATATATATATATATATATATATATATATTATTTTTTCCTTTCTATCTTCATAGATATATAAAGACATGCCAGGTATTTCTTTTTCAGAACTTAATACTATATTATATCTAGCTAAACTGTATAGCTATCCCCGCATATCTCAACTACACGACGATGACCTCAATATATTTTTATAAGATATGTAATAAAGAACAACTTTTACGAGATTCTAATTTCACTGAAAACTTGATCCAAGTTGGTACCACTGCCAAATATTTCTATGACAAACTGTAGTATAATGTTATCAGTTGAATTGGATGTATAATATTTTTTAAAACTTCCATAATCAGGCTTAAATAAATATTCAATTTTTAAGAATAAGTTTGTTCGACGGGATATTTACCATGTATTGTTTTTATTTCCTTCTTGAACTCCCGATATTTTGATGCTAGCTAGAAGCAATTCGGCGATCACGGCAAATCGCTTACTCAATGATCATGGTGCTTGTAATATGCAAGCATGAATAAAGAGTATCACTTAAAGCTACAAAACATCATACAAAAAATTAAATCGAGAATATTAAATACTGTATGTCTATCTCATTCTCTCACCAGCTTAATCTTGTACCCTCATGTATTTGTTTCCTTTTATCGTGATGCATTTTCGTTACATTGAGTTTACAGTTTAAATAAAAAAATGTAAAGAGATGTTGACTTTTGCTTTTTATTTGAATAATTAATAAAGTGTGACAATAATTATTTTAAATTATTTAAACTATATATAATTATAAACTATATCAGAAGTGTTTGACTGTACGCGCAATGACTATGTGTTTGATTTCCACGTAAAGGCACTAAGCAATATTAAAATATTTTCATCTCTGGTTAAATTAAGCGCGGCATTGGGTTCCGCAAAAGTAAGTCAGAACTCCAAACTTTGATTTCGAAAAAGAGATGTGTCTAAACACTTCAATCTCAATAAAATGTTAGAAATAATATATTATTTCAATTCTAGCTAACAGTATGTAAACAATAAACTAGTTCAGTTAAAATCAAATTAAGCATAATGTGGATATTTGAGTCTAAACGCAAATTCTACGAAATATCTCCACGTGTCTGTCAATTTTAATATGCTTTCAAAACTAATATATAGTGTTTTTTGAATTGTAATGAGTAATTAAACCCTACAAAAAAGATACAACGTGAAAAATGGTGGCCAAGTTCAACATTGTTAATGAGCTTAAGAAAATGAATGACAAGAACAATGAAGATCTAGATGAATTACAAGTTCTGTAGATAATCCTAAAATTTAGTTACCAAGATCATGCAAACTGGTCCTGGTGGGCAGCACAGCGTCATACGACCTCTTACGTCTTTTCTCATCTCATCTTCATGCTTTATCTCGTATAGCAGGGTAGTCAGAGAGTATTTAGTGGTTAGACCTTCTGTTCTGTATTTTCCGCCCAAAATCTAGATATTGCGTGGTTGCAAATTCGGAACATTATGTGTTAAGTGGTAGGACTTAATGCCTCGCTTTGTTGTACCAGAGAGAGGCAAAGGAAATAATCTTTTTTTAGTTTCACGCTGTATCCCGCATATAAGCAGGGTAGGCAGGGGGAACCTAAGAACGTAGTGTTAAGACACTCCGTTCCCCACTTTCCGCCGAATTGAGGCATTGCGTGCTGTGTGGCGGAACTCAATGCCGCGCTTTGCCTTGTTACCAAATTCAGGAAATGAAAATACTAAACTTTTACATTTCTTAAAGTAGGAATGGAACCCACAACCTTTCGCGTTTACAATCGCACGCTTGTGCATCTACGTCACGGCAAGCGTTAAGGAAATAATTTAAATATAATTATTTCTCCTAGTGAGAATCGAACCCAATACAAGTCTTGTTTACATTCAGACGGTCATGATGACCTTTTATTACTAAATACTATTCGTTAAGTGTCGGTGACTTACAACCACGAAGTAATGTAAGATGCAGCCCTAATGTTTAAATTGTCATCTTGTTAGAAATAGTACCAAGGGATCAACTCGCAACTCTTTTACGACACCAAGTTACTAACTCCAATTAACAATTTTAGATCGTTATAAATCTTTCCCTGTTCTTATTATTTTGTTACATTATTGTGGCATTTGAATTAAATTGTTAAGGGAATATGCACTCAGCACGCAGTGCCTCAATCCAGCGGAAAGTGGTGAACGGAGTGTCTTAACACTAGGTTCTCTCTGCCTACCCTGCTATATGCGGCATATAGCGTAAAGCTATGTATGTATGTAGGAATATGCAAAGAAAGTATTCAATAAAACTATTTTAACCGACTTAAAAAGTTCTAGATCTTTCCATTCATTGTTTGAAATCATTAATCTATTGCATGGCTAAAGTGACAAGTAATCTTGAAGAAACACATATTTATGAAGATATTACTAATAACCAGTACCAGTAACGTTGAGTCCGCAATTCTTTTATGGGACAATGTGTGTACTTTTACAAAAGGATCCCAGAAAACGTCCGAGAACTTTCCATTTTGCAATTTAAAAAAAATGTAAAAAGACGTTTGTGTGTTAAAGGTTATTACCTAATTAGTGATTTTATAAATGATAACACACCTTGGGAATGAAGTGCTCGCTCCAGTCTGTTTCAAAGGTATCATTGCCATTAATAAAGAATTGTAAACCATTGTCGAATATAAAAAAAAAAGTCCCGCTGAGTTGTAACTTTTTATTTTGAATAAAATTATTTGACTTTGACTTTGAGTACAATTAAAACCAATTTCTAAAAGAAGGAAGTTATGAATTTGTCTGTATTTTTATGCAAATCAATTTTGATGATTATTTTTTATATAATGGTCATCTACTCATGTAATCCCATTCAAATTCAATTTAGATCGGATAAGTAGTTTTTGAGTAATTCGTAATATCTTTTATTTTTAGCGCATTTTATTGGAAATCTTGACAATATCTAAGACAAAAAAAACATTACGGTCAAAAGTCAATAATAAAGAATACCAACAGAATTTTTTAAAGAATATCCATTACAGACCGTTATATTTACGACCACATTATTACTTCAATGAGTGGCGCTATAATTTTACATTCTCTAGGGTGCCTTTGCGGCAATCAATTGCGTGCGTCGACAATATTTTTAAAAACAACCGAGGAAACTAGTTATCTCGGCTATTACTGTTATGCTTTTTATTTATCGTGTAAATTATAGTCTTGGGAAATGTTTCATTGTGTATGATAATGAAGCTTTCGAGTATTTTTTTCGTTTTTTTGTGGGTTACTTAAATCTTTTTTGGAGTTTCAACTGTATAGCGATTTGGCTAAGAAATGTAATATTTATTTAGGACATTTTTTTTGTCAAATTAGCTAGCTTTTTTTTATATTCCTATATATTTTTTTAATAATACTTGTATAAGGTACATATTATATAGCAGTATCGACCACATAAACAAAAACAAGTACTATCTAACTTGACATATGTTGAGATGCATATTTGGCATTTAAAGGGGTCCTTTATACCTATACTTGGATTGCAAGTTCCAGGGACTACTCCGAGCTTCTCTCTCTGCAAGGCGATGAACGAGGCACCCCTTGAATTCATGGAATGCTAAGCAATTTCTCCTCTGCAGTATTTAAGAATACATATACATTAACAATACACATATATATTATGTTTAAACGTATATTTTTTTGCCACCAAATATTTTGAACCCATCAGGCAAAGCTGATTTACCTTATGGGTTAAACATATTACGTACGTAGATTCAATTAAATTAACACGACAAATATTAGCACAATTCATACTCCCCTGGATTCGAACCTGTATCTTAAACCATTCGCAGTTAAATAAGTTTAAAGCAACAGTTATTTTCATGAACTAGTATTACAAATAAAAAATGTGATATTCGTTTGACCTAGTCATAAAAAGATAAATACATAGAACAGGCGGCGTTTCTTTAACGGAATGTAAAGCAAGATTGATGTTTCCACAAAAGGATTTTAAACTTCTCGATCACAACAGTGCGTCTGCGAGTCCAAGTTATAGGAGAACGACTTATTCTTCAAGCGAGCTGCTTTTTTTAAATAAAAATATATATATATATACATACATAGCTTCACGCTGTATTCCGCATATAGTAGGGTGGACAGAGGAAACCTGAAACCTAGTGTTAAGACACTCCGTTCTCTTACAACAATTCCGTCCCCTACTTTCCGCCGAATTGAGGCATTGCGTGCTGAGTGGCGGAGCTCAACGCCGCGCTTTGCCTTATCACCAAACCCAGGAAATGAAAAAAATACATTGAAAATATATTATGATATATAATATATTATGAAATATATAAAAACTGATTATGTTGAAAAATATTAAATAAAATTGATAGTAAATATACATACAAAATAGAATACTATATAAATACAATACAAAATATAAAGAATATACTAAAATAAATCATTAAATTAAAAGAATCGAATCAAATCAAAATCGAAATCTGTTCACTCAAAAAAAATCTCGATAGTTTAACAAAACTATTAGACTATAGCTTAGACAATACCTAAAAGTTGTGTCCTCGTCGGTCGGAAATAGAATTGGAAAGAAAGATGGACGGCCTCGTCGAAACAGACTTAATGGTTGACTGGGATACTGTTTGATTTATAACAAATCGATGTCACTCAACATTAAATAGAGTCGATTCCTCTGACTAAATTAATAGCACTTGATAGAGTTGTTCTTCAACGTATTATCTAATTGAGTGAGAATAATTAAGCGTTTTGTTTTTATATAGTTCATATTTTTGTAGATTTCATAAGAAAAATACACTTAAGCTGAATATTTTTAGTTATTTCTATGTGTGTAAGGATAAACAATCTTTTACACACATGGCTGATGGTTTTATAAATACTGGTGTCCCCGTTGACGCGTTAACAACGCGTTGTCTTTAGTAATGTATATGTCAGTTTGTATAAACATGGATGTCAAACCATGGTAGTGTGTGTAACATTTTTTTTATGAATTTAATATACTTTTTATGCATTATTTAAAAAAAAATTTTGCATTCTGCACTCCTTCCCTATATAAACTATTAGTGTGCCAAATTTCATGCTCCAGCTTTCGCTTAATTTTTGTAGAAAGGGATACAAAGTTTTTGTTTAACGTATATAGATTTTTTTTTGTTGATTATTATGAAGTAGCTTCACCCTTTAAACCGCATAGTAGGGCAGTCATAATAAACCTAGTGTCAAGACACATTCCGTTCGTTCTATATTAGGACTTTATTAATAGATTTTAATAGTTACGAAGCAGATTTTTGTCTTTACTGGCATTATAGGGTAGGCGTATTTGACGTTGAAATTCAACGCAGTCTTTTGTTTCACAAGACCAAAGAAAATAATATTATAAAAATTCCCCAAGTGCAGACCGAATCCAAACCATGTTTACATTTAAACGCTGTCCTACCATGCGACGATGGCTGTTAGATATTGAGTTTAGGCACAGATGGGTTGTACAAAAGTAATTATAGTAAAAAACTTACTTAATTTAATTAATTCTTGATTTGTTTTTTGCGTTTTCTAGAATAGGTAAAGTAAACAAATATAACGTGGTAAGTGACTCGTTATAAGCACAACACAGTAACATCAATAATAAGCTGCGAAAATATAGATACAATAATCTAAATACTTTTTCCGAAATTACTTATTAGTTTTACTATAAAAGATAAAAGGTCATGTTTCCTATTCCATAAACCAAATTTATTACATCCGTAACATTTCGTACATCATAACCGTCAACTAGTTCTTGATGTCACCATCGAACCTCGATGAAACTTTTATAGTATTACTAGAATACTGATATCGAAGAATAGGCGAAAAATTCATGACCGCTCCGGTTGCTTAATATTATTAAGATGTTACTGCGTTGTGAAATAGTTCTATAGTAGTAATTTTTATTGAAATGTAAAATTATTACGAATAACTCATAATGAATTATCCTATTTCAAATGGAACCACCGTATCTCAAGCATCGTATTTCAAGTGGAAACTATCATATAAAAAAGGATTATTAAAATTGGTTCACTCAGTAAAAAGTTATGTAGTAACACACATAAAAAAAACATATTAAATCGAATTAATATTTTTTTTTTTTGGAATCAGTTAAACAAATATACATTAAAGTTTTATTTCTTCACTTTCTTATCAGCATTGTTTTGTCCTTGATTTACTAGATAGGAGGAATAATTTTTTTTTTCATTATTCGAAGACGAAAAATTTGAAAAGCGTGGATTGAAATTCTGCTATGTATAAACTATTGTATGAATTTCAAGTAAAATATGTTTTTATTTACGAACTACAATACTATGACATTTAAAACTCCTTCATATATAAATTTCATAAATGTTGAAGTAAAATTATTTATTAATTTAAATATAATCGTTTTTTCAAGTTGGAATCGAACTCACAATCATTGCACTTAAGTCAAACGCTATACCACTGTACCACAATGACCCCAAATGGCTTTATTGTGTGTGATGTAGCTTTATATAGTTTTTCATACATAAAGTTCAATGTCACCATAAATCATGTCGACGAGTATATTATTTTCAAATAAATAATAAAATAAACTGTAAGGAAGTTAACTGTAAATACTGAAGCACCTAAAATTACCTCCATGTGATCCGAAACATGTGTGTCATTTCCTCAATATCCAACTACTGCGGCCTATGAACGTAGAGTGGACGGGATTCATTGATAAGAGGAAGCGAAAAGCGTTTTATTTTTTATTATTTTTTTATATTATATTAAATCAACGATTCTTGTATTAATGATTTGATGGTTGTGGCGCAGTGGAACGAAGTTTGACTTTAATCGTGATTGGTAGTGGGTTCAATGGAGATGGAATGGAGAAAATGGAGATAGGAGTGACAAGACACAAGAGTGACGCTTCTGGAGTATTTTTTATATGTCTTTATGAAAATTAACAATATTTATGAACGAGAATATATTAGAAGTCTACTTGTAAAACTATATTATCCTAACAGCAAAAGTAGTACATAGAAAAATTTTACGATATCAATGAAGCACGTGTTCATATTCTGATATAGGTATGCCAATTATAAAACAATTGCTTGTCTATCATATTAAGGTATTTATTTAAGTAATTGCCATCTAGTACTAAATAAAAATTCTTGTTAATCAATTCTCATTTGTGCTGTAATATATGTTATATGTATAAGAGAGAATCCATGAGTATCTTTCAAATTTGATTTGATTTTCATGTACACTAGGTTTTGACTTTCATCATTCTTCAAGTATTTACTTAACCATAACCAATAAAATAACTTAAATATCCATTAGTATAATGTCATTTTATCACTATATTAACAAAATTAGCCATATATTTTTTTTAATTTCATCCGCTCATACCCTCTAATGTGGCCTAAACCGAAACCCCGTTATATAACAACTCGCGAAGTACTGTGAAGACGTAATAATACCGCTCGGCTCCACCGCTACATACTGGCGGAAATTAACAGCGTTTAGCTACTGCCTAGCAGCTGCGCGTCGGTAGTGCTGAGATAAATCTCTTATATCCTATATACTGTTTAGTTAGTAGGCCAAAGTGGTCAAGGCCCGATGTTGAGCGAATGTATGCTAAATGTTATAATATATGCATGGTTATATGTATTAGACTTTTGATTTGATTTTAACCGGGCTTATTATAGAGTTTTCTTATGTGGTGTTATTAATAAAAAGAATAATAATTATTATCTTTAGTAAGATTAAACGCGGCGTTGAGTTCCGTTCCGTGAAATTGAAATTATGGGAAATAGACACAGTGTAGGCAACTTAGTGAATTACAATTGAGATCGCTAAATAAATCATGATATGCTACAAATATAGGTAAATTTTATTTACTTAGAGGTCACCATGGATTGAGGCAACGTCTAACTAAACGCGATTGGTTTGGAGTTCGATTCTCACTCTAGCGGTAACTAGCATTGCCTAGTTGTGATGCTGAGATAAATCTCTTATATCCTATATACTGTTTAGTTAGTAGGCCAAAGTGGTCAAAACCCGATGTTGAGTGAATGTATGCTAAATGTTATAATATATGCATGGTTATATGTGTTAAACTTTTGATTTTATTTTAACTGGATATGTTATAATTATTTTTAATATGGCGTAATTTGTAAGAGTCGCTTTATTCAGTGGTAGAAGGTTCGAATTTTGCTAAGAAAAAAAATGTTATTGTTATTTTTATATTTTTAGGTGCAATTTATATGTAATTTTACAATAGTAGCGAGTTCAAATTTCATTAAAAGTAAAATTAATAATAGTTTTTATTCAATTGAACAAAGGCGTTGATTTCTAACTTGGTATTTATGTAGTGGAAGGAGTGCATTGAACTTAGCGAACTATTATTGAGATCTATAAATGTAGTATAAATTTAATTCAATTAGAGACTATCGTGGCGTAGTAGCACAGAGTTTGACTGTAAATGCGAATGGTTATGGATTCGATTCCCACTCGGGGGAATAATAATAATAATAATATTTTTCATTTCCCCACTCTAGTAAGACATTGCGCCGCGTTGAGTTCCACCACTTAGCACGCAATGTCTCAATTGGGGCGAAAAACAGTGAAAAGGCAAAAAACCAGTCGCTGATTTTCAGTTTTCAGAAAAATCTTAAAACCTGCGATAACAAGGTATAATATACAAGCTACCATTGTAAGTGATCATTGATAGAGTGAAATAAATATATAGCAATTTTTTTATTTTCTTATTCGCTTTTAGGAGGAAATTTCTTTTATGTATACCAAAATACTGTAACCCATCTATCCTACATCAAACGTATAATATAAAGGCACCTTTAATACCTTATTTTTTGCTATTACTTTTTTTGCTATTTACTGCTTTGTATATAAACAACATTAAGCAATGCTATATGGCGAGGCACAAGCGTGCGACTATAAACGCGACAAGTTGTGGGTTCAATTCACACTCCAGGAAATGTAAAATTTTGTATTTTCATTTCTTGGGCAAGGCAAAGCGCGGCGTTGAGTACCGCCACTCAACACGCAATGCCTCAATTCGACGGAAAGTGGGGAACGGAATTGTTGAAAGAGAATGGAGTGTCTTAACACTAAGCTCTCTGGTTCCTTCTGCCTACCCTGCTATATGCGGGTTACAGCGTGAAGTTAAAAAAATATATATAATTATACTAGAAGAATAAATTTCGGTGATCTTCATGATTCTGCCGAATGGACAATAACATGCTGTCACTCGCTTTGGCTTCATATTAGTATCTCATGGAGACCGAGAAATATATATTTCTAATATGAACTAAAAATGTTAACAATATTTGACAAATATTTTTTGCATATTATATAATGAGTTATTTCTAAAGGATTAAATTCGCCTTTTGCAAATGTTAACCATCCTAACCTTCAGACGTTAATCTAACAACGTTATTAAATTCTTCCTTTCATATAGTCTTAGGCAAGTACAATATTATTAATTAATTAGATATTAAGAACATAAGCGCTTAT
Source organism: Philaethria dido (assembly GCA_033558755.1). Classification (NCBI taxonomy): domain Eukaryota; kingdom Metazoa; phylum Arthropoda; class Insecta; order Lepidoptera; family Nymphalidae; genus Philaethria; species Philaethria dido. The sequence continues at coordinate 13,891 of JAKGSA010001799.1, read as the reverse complement.
AAAGCTTAAAATAACAATTTGAAACTTCATTTTCATGTACATTACATGTTAATTATCCTTACTAATCTACCTTCCTTTATATATAGCATATTACAAAATCATATAATATATTCTGAGTATTCCCAAAATATGAAAATTAATTACCTTACATCTCAAAGCTCCCAGTTGTAAAATTGCCTATAAAGTTGCCCTATAATTCGTCGACGGCGTGTTGCGCTAAAGTTCATTATCGCGAGGCAATTACTAGGTAAGTGTTAACACTCGACCGGGCAGGCAAATACGGTATTTCTAAGTTACCTGCTCAAAATTGCAGTGTAATTAGAGGTTGATTTTAAAATTTATATTTAGAATAGAATTAGTATTAGAAATGAAAATATTGTGAACGAATTAATCGCACATGTTGATATTCGAGAATATTAGATAATAATTGTGTGTGATATGACAATAAAAAACCAAAAACTATACCAAGCTCGATAAATTTGATGTTTTCTTTAAGAAAAGGAGTAGCAGAAGATACAATTTGTAAAAAATAATGTCAAAATATAATATTTACTCATCTTATTATGTTTACTTATAAATTATTCTTACGCTATTTAGCGCATAGCATTAAGGCAGAGAGAACCTAGTATCTAGTACACTTTCCACCCGCAATTTGAGATATATGATGAGAGGCAGAACTCTTTGTGTTACCATAAACGAGAAATGCAAGTAATATAAATATTCGCTTCGCTATTTTAGTTAGACGATATTCCACTGCGTCACGATGCGTCCATGAATCATAGATTTAATCAATAACAAAATATTAAACTCAATATTTGATTAAATAAATAAATTGCATTTGTAAAATAAAATATACCATCTACTAAACATAAAAAAATACCTTTAAAAATATAAACGCACAGCGTTTAAGTCTACATCTAAAGGAATTTAATTGAATACTAAACTTTTCTTAGCGAACAAGTTTAAATGAGTTCCAACAAATGTTGACAACAAAGCTGTATCCTAAGAACCGTTTAATCTGAACATTCTATTTCCGTTCAAACAGTATATAAGGAAGTTTTCTAAAACACTTCAAAAGAAACCGCAATCGATATGCCAGGACTAGTTTTAATTTAGTAGGATTTTGAAGTCCTGTTGGACTTAGGGCTTAAGTTGCATATTACTTCCATATCTCCCGCAAGTGGAAGATGCTAGAGTATATAAAACTCACGCAGGAAATATTGTTTTTTTTTTTGGTTGGCTCAAGAGACTTTGACTGTTAACGCGATTATTTGTGGGTTCAATTCCCACTCGAGGTCATATTTATATTTTAATTATTTTCGGTTCTTCATTTAGCGTGCAGTGTCTCTAATTCATGTGGATATATATGCATAGAAGGGTAGTCAGATAGAATCTAGTGTCAAGATACTACATCCACCACTTTCCGCCCGAAAACGAGCATGACGGAACTCAACACCGCGTCTTATCTTACAAGAGTAAGAAAAGAAAAAAGTTTAAATATTATTATATTCCTCCAAAGGGAATTGAAACCACAATCAATCGTGTTTACACTCAGACGCTGACCCACTGCGCTGCGATGGTTTCCAAATAAAAAAATAAATAAAAAAAATCATATAAGGGCGTCACGCTGTATCCCACATATAGCAGCGTAGACAGAAGGAACCTGAGAACCTAGTGCTAAGACACTCCGATCTCCACTTTCCTCCGAATTGAGGAATTGCTTGCTGATTGGCGGAACTCAACGCCGTGCCTTTGCCTTGTTACCAAACTCAGCAAATGAAAATACTAAACTCAAAATTCCCTATCTACTAAAATCAAAACAAAATGTAAAACATTTCCTGAAGAGGGAATCGAACCCACAACCTGTCGCGTTAACAGTCGCACACTTGTGCCTCCGCGCCACGACGGGTGATAAATACAATCATACAATGGAATATGTTAAAACGACCACTCTATGCTATGCTACATATAGCCTGTCTGTCTCATCCCAACTCAATTTAGATCAATCATAAATAAAGAAATCCTTAAATAACCACTTACTGAATGCAACGTTCGGAAACAAAAGTTTGATAGAAAGAATGACATATGTAATTAAGATCCATTAGCATTTTAGTAGGTTAAGAAAGATAGTAAATATTTGGAAATAAGTAACGCTAGCTACAGACGAAAGACCGAAAAAATACCAAAAGACTAGTTTAAATTTCATTTATTAATTAAAAAAAAAATTACAATTAATATGTATTATTAATAATAGTGACCTACTACGACTACCTACACTAAAAAGCAAAGTTATTACGAATATCTCAAAAACTACTCGTGAGATCTTATTTTAAATAATCACACCGAAAGCACTAGCTATCATTCAAAAAAAGTATTATTAAAATTGGTTCACTCAGTAAAAAATTATGTCCTAACACACATAAAAAAATATTGACACCCTCCTTTTTTGAAATTGGTTAATTAAAGGCATATAATGTGAAACTCCTTTACAATGCGCCTGAAATAGCCAAATTGTTATAATTATACCAATTAGTGTATTTCTAGAATAAAGCTATTTACTCAATGCTTTAGCATAGCTTTGATATGTCTACATCAAAGGCAAACTAATGTAAACTTAAACTGAATCATGTTTCGAGATTCCCTCTTGCAGACTAAAACGGACATTAAATAAGGATATGATAATTTAAATAAGTACTAAATTTTCGTTTTGAATTCACTAAATATGCAATAAAATAAATAATTACACATACTAAACCTAGTATAAATATATATTTGTACCAGTGGCGAGAAGTCCATACAACTCGGTTACCACCGGCTTACCTAACTTTTTATAGTGCAAATACGAGACCTAACAAACAAGGATCGCCAGGAAAATGTGGACATGAAATTGTTATTGAGTTTGCAAAAAAACAAGATTAAGAAAGGTGGAGAGCTAAAAAAAAGGTCGACAGGAAAATATTGGGCATAAAATTGCAATTAAACAAGCTGACATCTTATAGATCTAAAAAAAGGTCATCGTCAAAATTCGATTGTGAAATTACTAAGTACCTTCACATCCTATACCGGATTCTCTAAAAATCACCGACTTACCTAAATATATATACCGGCTTCCCTAAATATACATCGGCTTCTTTGAATTTACCAGCTTGCCTAACTAAGATTTTCACCCTTCGCCAGTGATGTGAATAAGTTGATAATTATCGAATTATCAACATATTCACGCTTGGCACGGATATATAAATAGTATATATTCAAATCGTAGCATATACTTGTACAATATACATTATTTTAAAATGCTTAAAAGCATTAGGTTTGCTTTATTTATAGCATGAATAAACGATTTAAATAAAAAACTACACTCAAACCAAATATTTTCAGATGAAAAAATATTTAAATGACTTAAAAACAGAATTTACTGATAAAATTTAAACTTAAATATGGCCTGAAAAGTATTCGCTTTCGATTTATCAACCTATTCAAGCATAATTCTAGTCGGCACTTTCAGCCCATGAAGTATTGCGAGATAGTGGCGTAATTCAACGTTTTATATTTTATAAGTTGTAGAAAATTATTGGTTTTTTAGCCTTGCGCTGTATCCCGCATATAGCAGAGTAGGTAGAGGGAAGCTGAAAACCTAGTGTTAAGACACTTCGTTCTCTTAAGATTCCCCAACTTTCCGCTGAATGGAGACTATAAATGCTAAGTGGCAGGAATGATACGTCCCTTAAGCAAAGGATGAACCAATAACATGACGTTAGCTGGATTTTTTTTATGGATAACGGATGGCAAACGAGCAGAAGGACCACTCGATGGTATGTGGTTACATTCGCCCATGAACATCTACAACACCAGAGATGTTGTAGATGTGTTGCCGAGCTAGAGGATACAGATGGAAGGGGAGGATAATGTAGTAGTCCGCTATCGGAACCACCATATTTTGGGGAAAGGATGGGTTGGAAAGGGGAAAACCTGGCTTACATGCCATCGAACCGGAACGCAAGTCATCCAGTTAAATAAGCATTTGAATAATAAAAATAGACTTCAATATGCAAAGAGACATAATATTATTTGCGCACGTCACTTATGTACTTAAAATACTAACTACCAACATTGAACACTGAATAGAGTATCATCACACTACCACTGAACATTGATAAAAAAAAAAACAAAAAAAAAACAAATAATTTTATTCAAAGTAAGAAGTTACAAGCTTCATTTTTTGAATGTCAAATAATTTACAACCAGTTCACTAAATTTAATGTCTCAGACCTGAGAAGAACCGGCGCAAGAAAACTCAGCGGGACTTTTTTTTTATTTTTTTTTTTCCTCAGTCAATACTTTACAATTATTTATTACTTATAATAAACTGTCACTGTAAAACTCAAGAAGTGGCTTTTATAGTATTCCGGCATTCTTACTCAAGTTAGATTATTTTTATTTATCCTCATATAGTTAAATCTTATAATGGATATCAAAGTTTATGAATACCAGTGTCAAAGCAATTAAAATAAGGAATTCATATTATTAATATTTAGTATTTTCATTTCCTGGATATGGTAACAAAACAAAGCGCGGCGTTGAGTTCCGCCACTCAGCACGCAATGCCTCAATACGGCTGAAAATGGGGAACAGAGTGGAGTGTCTTAACACTAGGTTCTCAGGTTCTCTCTGCCTACCCTGCTATATGCGGGATACAGCGTGAAGCTAAAGCTATTATTTATCTGTAAACATATTAATATATATTTAAAATGTTGCTAGCAATTACGTTCTCATCATATTCTAAGAACGTCAAATATTTTCATCAGATAGATTTCTTGTGACATCGATGGAGTTGATACATCAGATAGACCAAGTTTTAATTCTTTGCTCCGGGCAATGGAGCGATAAGTCGCTTTAAATTAAAAAGTTGTTGACAATCCCCAAGTATGAGGATTATAGAAACTTTTAGTTGGACCCTTCTACTCCTTTTGCATAAACGATATCCTTGCTCGCGCTTAGTGTTTGTGTTGAACATAAATGCTGTTTAATGAGTTTTTGTAATGATAACGAATTATTATTTCAAATTGTAATGATAATTTTATTCTTTAGGTTCTACCTTTGACTTGCTGTACTAAAGTTGGTATCATATAAAACCGTTGTGATACACTGGCTCAGTGTCTGACTATACATGCGATTGGGTGTGGGTTCGATTCCCACTCGGAAAATAATTATATTTAAATTATTTTCATTTCTCCGCGCTGATAAGCGCAGTGACTTGCCATTTAACAAGCAATATCTTAAAGTAGGACGGAAAGGGTAGCGTCTTGACACTAGACTACCCTGCTATGGGACATAGCTGATTTTATTGGTATCATAAAAAATGTATATATTGTATTTACTCGAATATAAATGAATTTAGCATATCATATCATGAAATGTGAGTTTTATAAATACATAATATATGTCCTAGTGATTAGCGTTAAGCCAAGCTATCAAACAAAATATAGTTATTTTTTTTTAATTAAATATATTTAAACATACATACATAGCTTCACACTGTATCCCGCATATAGCAGGGTAGGCAGAGGGAACCTAGTGTTAAGACACTCCGTTCCCCACTTTCCGCCGAATTGAGGCATTGCGTGCTGGGTGGCGAAACTCAACGCCGCGTCTTGTTACCACCAAGCCCAGGAAATGAAAAATTCCATTTCCTGGAGTGGGAATCGAACCCACAACCTGTCGCGCTTACAGTCGCACGCTTGTGCCTCTGCGCCACGACAGGCGTTAATATATTTAAACGTCAATTTTTTTTCATGTTACATTGAAATAAGTTTTGTTTACTTATATAGGGTGTCCCAAAATTAACGCAAGATTTGAATTAAATAGAAAATGCCATTTTAGTCTTTTAATAGCGAATGAATAATGAATATAATAGCAAATGGCGGCAAAGTCAAATCTTGCGTTAATTTTGGGACACCCTTTATTTACATTTCATACAAACATACGTAACCTTAAGTTTCTAAATGACTAACGTAATACTAGCATTAATTAGAGCGTGAGACTTGCTATAGCTGATTAAACGTACTCGTATAATAATGTGTTTCAACTTAATGTGACTGCCCTTTTAGTTATAAAATAGTTATAACTTAAATATAATAATAGTTGTAATGTAATCCCCAGTACATTACGTATAGTAAATATTAGGTATAGCTTTTATTGATATTTTAAATTGTTAGTCACACGCTTACAATGTTTTTTTAAAAGCATATAAAAATATATAAAAACATCTATCGTGGCGCAGAGGCACAAGCAAACGCAAACGCGACAGGTTGTGGATTCGATTCTCACTCCAAGAATTGTTAAATGTTAATGGAGAATTGAGTTCCGCCACTCAGCACGCAATGCCTTAATTCAGCGGAAAGTGGCGAACGAAATTGCTGTAATAAAACGGAGTTTCTTAACACTAGTATCTCAGACACCCTCTACCTTGCTATATGACTACCTTGGTATATAGTCATATAGCATGCTAGGTAGTCACCTTGCCATATGACTACCATGCTATATGCGGGATACAGCGTGAAGCTAAAAAAAAGAAGCTTTTCCTTCATATATTAATCCTTTCGTAAGTTTTTGTACCTTTTTGTCACGCTGAAAAATGTTGTTTACGCAGGCCACCTATGTGTAAGGCAGAGATAACAGACGGACGGTACTATGGAGCTCATCGATTAGCTTGATAATACTCACTAAAACCCAGTGAAAACACTCACCACCAATATGAGACACAGCAGAAACGCCCGCGCATATCACTATGAGACTTCGATGGGCATATGCTAAAAACTACTCATTTGTGACATATTATAATAGGTTATATGAATTTTAAAAATATATTTTTACTTTTATTTAATGTGCAAATTATTGATTTTTAATTGTATTTTTATTGCAAAATGAAAGTTATTTAAATTTTAGAATAGAATCTAGGATAGATTAATATCCTTCTCTAGACTTTATTCATATATTATATTTCAATATTATTATTAATAAGTTCTTCAAAAATATCACCTGAGTTTGTAAGTCAAGTTAGGGGTTACAAAATTAATGTAAATTGCGGGTAAGTCTCGCTCGACCACATACGCGCACACTGATGTTCGCCAATCTTGCGGTTTCTTAACGTCGCAACTTTGTTATCGGTGTGAGCGGCGTTGTTTTTGATATGTTCAAATTTTAAGATTTTTTTAGTATTTTCATTTCTTGGGTTTGGTAACAAGGCAAAGCACGGCGTTGACTTCCGCCACTCAACACGCAATGCCTCAATTCGGCGGAAAGTGGGAACGGAATTGTTGAAAGAGATTGGAGTGTCTTAACACTAGGTTCTCTGGTTCCCTTTGCCTACCCTGCTATATGCGGGTTACAGCGTGAAGTAAAATAAAAAATAAGATTTTCAGATAGATTTTATATGTTAAAATTTTGTACTTGATATTTGATTATAGCATAAACTAAGGCTCAGTCTCCTGTTCGCTTCGCTCGCCAATTCCCGCTTGCAACGATTTAAAAAACATATTAAAATACCCAGTTATTATGTGTTTTTTTTAAATAATTATGCCAAGCAACGACTAAAAGTAAAAATCACTTCTCTACAAAAATTACATTTTTATAAAAAAAAAACAGAGAGATAAATTTCAATGGAGAACGGAATATCTTGACACTAGGATTTCTCCGAGTGTAGTCTGAAAAGCTTGAAACTGATGAATAAATTTCAATAAAAATATATTAGATTTCTTTATAAATAATGAAACGTTCCAAATTTTGTATAATTTCCTCGTTAATAAAAATAATTATTTAAATAAATTTGTTTATGTCCTGCGTTTGATAAGTTATGAACTACAGTGAAATAACTAAACTACTTAACAGCGCTTCCGCCCTTAAATGGAACTCATGACAAAAGACATTATATTTGTTTAGAATATAAAAAAAATCGCATATTAAGAAGTAATCTCCTTTTGTTACAAATATTTGCCGCACTTTGAACCTACACTTACCTACAAGTAACCCTGCCACTGTACAAAAGATCGTTCTGAAGTACTTAAATATTAACAGTCATGATTACAGGTAGAAGTTGAACTTAATATATTTTACACAATATTCATGTAGTATGATTAAACACGAATAAGTGCACGATACATTATAATAATTACTTTACCTTATAATGAACGCCATTGCTCGAAATTGCTTTACTGAGTTTTGCTATCAATTATTTAATGTTATTTTTTTTGTTACTTTAAACTTTTAAAAGATTTTTCTTTTTTTTTTTCAACTTCACGCTATATCCCGCATGTAGCGGGGTAGGCAGAGGGAACTAGAGAACCTAGTGTTAACACACTCCATTCTCTTTCAACAATTCCGTTCCCCACTTTCCGCCGAATTGAGGCATTGCGTGTTGATTGGCGGAACTCAACGCTGCGTTTTGCCTTGTTACCAAACCCAAGAAATGAAAATACTAAATTTTTCATTTCCTGGAGTGGGAATCGAACCCACAACCTGTATCGTTTACAGTCGCACGCTTGTGCCTCTGCGCCACGACAGGCGTTGCTATTACTAGGCGATATTCTATAATTTAACTTATAAATCTTGATATAAGTATTGGATAACTTTTATTTCTACTTTTTTTTTTCTAAATATTTTCACTTTATTAAGTCATGTAGAATTATTACAAATAATAAATATTCAAATAAACATTAAATTAACTAAATTAATTAATTTAATTAACTTTTGAGTTTTGATCTTTAACCTTTATCTATAGACGCGCGGTCTGAGAGACTGCTTGCACTTTTAAATTATCGTGTTGCAAGTTAAATATTAAAAAAATATTAAAAAAACAATGAATATCGATTACGTACATGTAGATTCTTTATTTTTATATACCTAGACAACTATGGAAGATTATCTATTACAGTTACTATTTGCTTAATAAATATTTTTTCTTATAATTTTGCGGTCTGTCAGACCACACGTCTATAGAAGTGTTACAAAAATATCACGTCCATAGTTAAAGGTTAAAAGTTTTTTTTTCAAAATCTTGCTTAGATAGAGTAGCTCATATCCGCTTTTTAGATTCTGCCAGAAATAGAGACGTTGCGTATTGAATGGCGGAACTCAACGCCACATTTGGTCTTAGAGAAATAATAATATTATAAATATTTTCATTGCCTAGAATGGATATGGAACGGCCAACCAATTAGGCAATTGCTTATACTTTATCAAAAACAGGTTTATACTGTCTCATTGCGTTACATTTTTTTTACGCATTTTTAATACTATATTTTAAATATTGAAATAAAATATTTTTACAATATATATCTTAATTTATTGATTGACGTTTCAGAGAAATCACATTCTGTACGGAAAAACGATTCCAATTAGTAGGAATGTAGTAACGCCTACGTTTACTCGAGTTTTGCTGCTAACTCAATTAACTTTTTAGTCCTTTATGGACGTCACATTCTGTGACACAGTTCGTATCACTATACTAGCATACATTGATTAAGTGGTGAAGACCGAAGACCGAAGAAGAAGAAGTAGTATTATATAATATATGGTGTTAATGTAGTAAGTGTCCTAGATTAATTCATTTTGCTTTTTTAATTTGTTAACATTTTTTCTTGCACCTAATTTATCATCAAAAAAAGAAGGAACCTGATGGAAAATGGTTACTTTTGTCCATCATTAGACATCCACACCAGGGTAGTTGTAAATGCATTGCCAGCCTAGAGCGTACAGATGGAAGAGGGAGGAGACAATAGTAATGACCACAGCAGTCCACCATCGGAACCACCACATTTTCATTTTAGGAAAAGCATGGGTGGGAATAGGGAAAATTTTGCCTAGGCTAGTATGCCAATCTATATTATTATATTCGTTTATTTTGAAATATTACGAATTCAGTAACGAAACCACTGTCAGTCTTTATTTATCTAGACTAGATAAAGTTCTGCATAAATATATTATAAATCTGAAAATTCCACGTCATAAAACTTCACGGAAAAACGATACGGATTTTTCTTTATTTTAAAGAACAAATAATTGGACACGTGATCCTGTAATTATTTTTTAATTATTACTTGACGGTCTTAAAGATTTTAAAACTCCAATAAAACATACTTTAATATAAAATTTTCAATGATTTTTTGCTTGTACTCTTTTATGACAAAAAAAATAAGTTCTATTTGTAAATATAATTTTTATTGTTTCAACAAGTAAGTGTCTTTATAAACCGATATTTTTCATGTAAATATTGTAGTGCACTTATCTTTTACCTTATATCATACTATATTTTTTTTTTTCGTGAGTACATCCGTTACGGATCGCCCGATTGGGGACTCGGACAGGTTATGTGACATTTTGGAGCGGTGTAGGCTGATATATTTCAATATTTTCAAGTTAGCCAATATGAGACAAGTCGAACGCCTGTCGTGGCGCAGAGGCACAAGCGTGCGACTGTAAACGCGATATGATGGGTTGTAGGTTGGATTCCCACTCTAGGAAATGTTAGTATTTTCATTTCCTGGGTTTGGTACAAGGCAAAGCGCGGCGTTGAGTTCCGCCACTCAGTACGCAATGCCTCAATTCGGCGGAAAGGGGAAACGGACTATCTTAACACTAGGTTCTCAAGTTCCCTCTGCCAACTCTGCTATATGCGGGATGCAAGGCAAATGACAAGACAAGTGAAGAGGTTAATTTGCCCTTAAGAATTTGTGAAAACATCAATACATGTAAAGTTTGTCAGTCTTTAATTTATTATTTCCTTTATATCCTCATTAGAAAATATAAAAACAATTTTTTATCAATGGAATTTATAAAATACAGAAAACCTGTTAAGCTAATATTTATAAAACGTGCTTTATACGAGTATATCCAGAGATAAAACGGGAAAATAATGTCGTGAAACTTAAGATGGGCGTAAGAAAATATTTACACTGAGCCGAGTCCGGCATCTTGTAATTAGTTGTCTGTTTACATTTGCCTCAGTAACAACCTGCGGAATATACCATGCCTTAGATTAGTAGTTAGTATAATCAAAATTGGTATCTCGAAGAAAATGCAATAGAACATTTTGTTTTTGAATGAAAGAAAGTATGAGATACTTTTGAAATTATGGGAAATCGTAGTACATACTTCGGCCGCCGCTTTCCGCCCAAAATCGAGATATTACGTGTTTTATAACGGAAGTCAACACCGCACTTTTTCTTACCACTCTGATAGTAAATCAAAATAATTAAAATAATTTAAGAGTTCCCCAAAGTGGGAATCGAACCCACTGTCAATCGTTGTCTCGCTGCGCTACGATAGCCTTAATTCGTCAATATATTTTCAATAAGTATAAAATTATGATATATATCCACATATTTTACCATATTTCATGACATACTCGTATATAATATACCTACCTTTGGTCCAATTATTTGATGTAAATTTCAAACTCAATAAAAAACGAACAATTGAAAAATATTTTATTCAGTATTCATATTACAAATTTGCTTCCATATTGATGTATGTATAAACACATAAGAACATATAAATATCAAATATATTACATAATAATTACAAAAAAAAATATTGTACATTTTTACTTAAAAATTTTACACAACTTAAAATGAAAATTAATTTGATATATCGAGACCAGTCGTGACGCAGAGGGACAAGCTTGCAACTGTAAACTCGAAAGGTTGGAGGTTCGATTTCCACTCCAGGATATTAAAATATTAAAAATTGTAATAATTAGTATTTAGTATTTTCATTTCCTTGTTCTGGTAACAAGGTAAGCCGCGACATTGAGTTCCTCCACTCAGCACACAATGCCTCAATTCAGCAGAAATCGAGTGCGGAAATCTTAAAAGAACAGAGTATCTTAACACTACGTTCTCAGGTCTTTCCTGTAAGGGGACGGGGTTAGAATACAATTCCCCTCCGCCGCTGGGTACCGTCCCGTAAGATTCAGGTATCCCAGTAGTTTGGTGGTAGGAGGTTCGTCCTCCGACTGGCTCGTGACCACTATCATGTCAAAGACGAACCGCCAAATATCTTATGATGTGTTCCGGTTCGATGGCATGTGAGCCAGGTTTTCCCCTTTCCCACCCATCCTTTTCCCAAAATGTGATAGTTCCGATAGCGGACCACTACATTGTCCTCCCCTTCCATCTGTATTCTCTAGGTTGGCAATGCATCTTCAACATCTCTGGTACTGTAGATGTCCATGGGCGAAGGTAACCACTTACCACCAGGTGGTCCTTCTGCTCGTTTGCCATCCGTTATCCATAAAAAAAATGCCTCAACTTGGCATAAATAGAGAACGGAAATCTTAAAAGAACAAAGTATCTTAACACTAGGCTCTCAGGTTCCTTCTGTATACCCCGCTATATGCGGGATAGAGCGTGAAGCTATAAAAAATTGTTAATACTTTGGCTTTCTATAATACTCACTGTTCCGTGCCCACCATAGTTTACACAGCAGGCCTGATTTAAAGATGCATCATAATAATGTTTCATCTTGAACCCCAAGTTTTAATAGACCACTTGTTTGTATTCGTTAATTTAAATCAAGTACGCTACTTAATACTACTTATAAAATAAACATATCTTTACTAATATTATAAATGGAAAAGTCTGTCTGTTTGTTTGTCCTTCTTTTACGTCTTAACTAAATAATATTACAACTATGTTTTGATTTTTTGAATACAGATACTTTTACCATACGAGTAGAGTCGTAGGTAACTGCTAGTATGTATATAATTTTATTTTTATTTTTTTTAGCTTCACGCTGTATTCCGCATATAGCAGGGTAGACAGAGGGAACCTGAGAACCTAGAGTTAAGACACTCCGTTCTGTTCCCCACTTTCCACCAGATTGAGGCATTGCGTGCTGAGTGGCGGAACTCAACGCCGTGCTTTGCCTTGTTACCAAATCCAAGAAACTAAATTTTACATTTCCTGGAGTGGGAATCGAACCCGCAATCTGTAGCGTTTACAGTCGCACGATTGTACCTCTGCGGAACGACAGGCGTTAATACATCATTTTATATATTTAGAATTATATATATCTTAGAAAAATAAATAATTCGCAACATGAGGAGCTAAATATTTTATGACACCAATTTTATACCATTAAAAAGAAACGTCACGTGTATTTAATTAAATCCCGCAAATATTTGCGAGCGAACCTTTTTGCGTCAGATTTAATCATACAAATATATTTTGACAAATAATTGACAGCGAAAGCCGAAATGTATCGCATTGTGACAAATCGAGGTCGTAAATTGTTCAAACGGCTTCAGTTTCTGACACCGATGTTGTAAGCAGTATTGAAATGTCATATTTGTATTTTAGAAATTATTACAAATAAAATCGAAAGAAAAGAGGTATGTAAGATTAATTTAAATTAAGTTTTAGTTTA
>JAKGSA010001798.1:11344-36825 GCA_033558755.1 Philaethria dido | reverse complement strand
TTTGTTATTGTATATCGTTTTGTCTCTAACAATTATAACAAAAAAATAATGAAAAAAAAAATTGGATCATAATGCATAATTTAATAACGTTTAGAAATAAAAGTAATAAAATATATGTAACACAGTGAAAACCCGCACATTCCAGAATATTCTATTTTGTAATTTCTGTATACAGTATATTTAAATGTTATATGTTGTCTGTTTCTAGAAGTGTCAGGCAAATTCAAGTTGTGTTTTGTATTGGTCTGCTGTGTATTTACGCTTATTTTTACGTTTCTCACTTGACTTTATACAAGTTTTACACGCAGAAGTTTGGAAATTTTAAATATAATAAGGTCTATTTATGAAAAATGAACATATACGGATATCCACCCTATCAATACAACCAGTCAGATGAACTGGCAAAACAAATGTTCGCACAACAAGCCCTTGCTTCATCAGTACCTTACAGCTCTGGGTCACAGGAACCCCATAATATGCCAGTACCAACAGGGACTCCATGGAATGTCCAAGGTATCCCTTGGAGTATGCAATCTCCACCAAATTTGGTGCAATTTACAGCACAAACTCCAGAAACTAAGATTACACCAGTAGTCCATTGTAAAAGAAAGAGCTTAGATATCGATCCTCCAGTGTAAGTAATAGTATCTACTAATGAATAAATGAAATAGTTGTTATACATAATTTTAAAGAAAAATCTGCATCATCAAATATTATAAAAATATTTAAAGTATACCTAATTGTAAATTAGTAGAGGTTTAAAAGATTTAAAAATATTCATTGGTAATTACAGCCCAGTAAAACAATTTATAACAGAAGAAAAAATGGCAGCACATCTAAGTGGACTACACATATCTTCCAACTATACCAAACATGCACTAGCATGTGACGAAGTAATGGAAATGAATGTTGACACAACTTCATTGAGTGAAAAATTAAAAGGTCACACCATTGTACTGTCCGATGATGTAAAAAATGTCCAAGAAGAACCACTTTTACCTGCATCTTTAATTGAGAGGTATCAAACATTCTGTATTTAAAGATTTTTTTACTTCAATATTAATGTATAGTAAAAAAATATTTTTAATTATCACAGTTTAAAATGTGTTACCAAAGCCCATATATTTAAGAAAAAAAAACTTATTCCCTCATAAATATACAGTAGAATCTGGATATAACAACTTCCAAGGGTCGGGCGATACTATGTCATACTAACCGGACGACGCACAATACTGCTGGATTTATTCTGAATTATTCAATTTACCTTTACATATTAACATAAATGCGAAATTTTGACAGTCTATTAGTTAAGTTTGTTTTGAAAAATTTTTGTTTGGTAGTAAATAAGTTACTTGGTCCTTCAATTGTAAAATATTTCTGCTTTACAAAACTGAATTTGTCGAGCTTTATAAACTGGTCAATTTATGTGGCAGTCACATACTATGACTTACGCACCAATAAGGAGAAGTGAACCACTCAGGGTTAAATTGGTATTCGTCTGAGATATTAGTCCAAAAGATATGTAAACAAAAAATTACACGTCGTTTTAACCGGATGAATTATAACTGGACCGAATTATAATTATCATAAATATTGGTTGCTATATCCAATTGGTTGCTTAAACTGAAGTCGCACTAAACAGTTATACTTTCTCACTATCCAACTATGAAACCTAAGTTGAGTTGACATTGTCATAACTAAAAGCGTTTCATCATTATAAGCGAAGTCATTATATTCAGAGTATTAAGTATTTATATATTTTAATATAATGTATTCTTTATAGGTTACAAAAGCCCCAAATGTCACTAGTGGTGTGGAAACCCAGAGAAAATGTATTAGAAAAGATAAAAGAGGAAAAGGAGAAATCCAATTGTAGTGAATCTGAAGAATCCCCTGTAAAGAAAGTTGGTGTCCTGGTTCTTGAACACACAAAAATGGACATGGAAATGTGATACTACTTAAACAATTAAACATTATGCAAGTTTAGACTGTAAAGACAACACAATTAATACATTTAAAGTCATGTCACACCTTCAGAAGTAAAGAGGCCTATCTTAAATCTATCTAATAAAAAATACCTACGGATATTATCAATAGATATTATCCATTTAGTATGGTGGAAATTTTTCTACAAGTTTTTGATCCCCTCTCCCATCTATGGTAGATATGTAAGAAAAAGAACCTATAAATATTCTGAAAAATATATCTACAGGTATACTGCATAAATATCTACAGATATATAAGGAAAATAAGAATTTAAAAGAAAAAGAAATGCACATTTAAATTTCTTAGCTTTTATTTTCCAAATTCAACTATTCAGAATGTTTTATGGAGTAAATAAAAGATTATAAAAAAAACATGGTTAACTGTAAATCATTTTACATGCTATATCCCAATAAGAATAAATTTCATCATACTAAGGAAACCTTAAAAAAAAAAACAAAAAGCTAGCTTTATTAGACAAAATGAAAATCAACCTTGATTATAGTATCTTTACATTCTTCGTCTTACCTATTTAAGACTTTTCAAAATATTTAATAATTAAATATTAGTATAAGATGTAACTTTATGTAGGTTTGTGTGTATTTATTTTGAACCTGTTATATTTTCTATGTTCCAAGAGTGCTCTTAATCACCCCGGTGCCAATTGTTACATCACAATTATCAATTTATATTGAAAATTACTTATGCTGTGAATTTTTCGCTTAATTAATGTGTTGACATAAATAAATTTTAATTTTTTACTATATTTTTTAGTTATTTATCATCAAATCATATTTCTTTTTCCTAATTTGCAAATTAATAATTCTATATAGATAGATGTTAGAGCAACTCAATTTAGAGATATATGAAAAATGTTATTTTGAAGAATTTGTAGGAAGTCCATTTATAGATTTTTGGCTTAGTGCCAATATGTCAAGTAAACAAGTAGATATTTCAATGAAAAACCATATTACCCGTTATATTTACATGAGTTTCATTAAATTGATATTTTATAGCATAACTTAGATAAAAATTTAGATTTATATTTCATTTTATGAGAATTCTTTAATTGTAATCCCTAGACAAAGTAGACAACTGTCTTGACAAAACATGTCTATATGTTTTTTTAATATATATCTAACTTTTGGAGTATGTCGAAAGCGATTAATACATTTAACTAAAGTAGCTTTAATTACTTTACCAACAAATTAGCTTAATAATTATACTAAGAGGAACATTCTTAAAATTATTTCTCGTTACCCTGTCGCCTTGGCAAGGACATCAGTTGAATGCAAAAGAACATATTCTATTACCGTTGATATTACAAACAACCAATGCAATTTTTTCAATTTCAGTATATCACTCCAAATAATTTTCATACATTTATAAATAGATAGACAAATAGAGATCATAAAAGTGTGCTTTAAATATGTTTACATACAATATAATTTTAGTTTATAGCCGATTAATAATATTGAAAAAGATTTAATACAGTGAAACAGATACAATAGATATTATATTATAATTTATAAATATATGCTGTCCAGGTTAGATTTGTTATTTTTTTTTATTCTTTATTGTTTTTATCCCATGAAACTCCATAATTCGTTTTGTTAAGCTTTTGTCTTAATCGACATGTGTATTAGAAAGAAATAAAATTTTGTAACTTACTAAATATATTGTGAATTAATTTAAATTGTATTTTTGGCATTCTTTTTATGTTTTGTTACTGGCGACTTTTTTTAAGAATAGTCGTGATTATGAAGATGCATGTGATAGACGAATGTAAGAGTAAATAAAGAAATTTAAAAAATATTTTGTTTTAATGGTCATTCCTTAATTGGTAATTTTTGGGACGGTTGCAGTAACATCACGCAATTTTCTACTAATTTAGAGCTATTACGCACTATCGACTGGTCGTCGGCAACTTCGTCGACGACGACCAAAACAGGCAAATAGGGCCATAAAACCAAGCCGAGCGACAGTATTACTAGTATATTATTATAACGGTTAGCAAATTTACCATTCGATAAATGTCAAATAGCTATACGATATTTTAATTTCAATAAAAAAAATCAGTGTCGAAAGACTGAATCATTTTTGTGAGCGAAGTCTGGCCGTTACGACAGTTGCTCACAGTGCGAACGCTTCCATTTGAAGCCGTGCTCTTGTTGGTCGCTGACGACTGGAAATCGTATTTGCGGCGCCACTACGCGGCGAGTCGTCGAGTAGTTCAAGAGCCTGACGACCAAGTGCGTACCTGTTTAAACTTCAGTAAGTTACCGTCGCCGTCGATCAAGGTGCCTGTGACCATTCAACAGTGCGTAACAGCTATTAGATATTTCAAACAAAATATAGCCTAACTGTTATTTGAATTCAATATAAGTCATCGATGCTTCAGTGTAACAATAATAATATCAAAACATGGATTTCTTGCTATTGGTCATCTTTCGTCAGGTGAATGAATAGTAGATATATTTTATTTTACAATAGATGTCAATATTGATACAATATTTTCAATATAGAATGTGACCGATATGTATTTTATTATATTTTATATACAAACGTGACTAAAGTGAAATTTTATGGGGATCATTATAATATATATAATTATAAAATCAAAAATAATTTAATTTAGAATTTAATAATGACCAATTGAAGAACATAAAAATATTGAATTTTTTTTTCTAATGTTTATTGTAAAAATATGCCATTTAAACAATTTAACATTGATATCAACATCAATTCTTTTTTTACTTTATTATCCCTAATGTAATTGTGGAATGGTTACTATAGCCCGACAAGCAAGTTCTTTTTTGAACTATAGGAGGTTCGCACGGAACCCTGCGCAGAACACTTACGCGCAAAAGCGCATAATCAATGTTACCCCAAGTTTAACGTATCGCAATTAAATCATAACTAAAATGTGTGGTAAAACCTTTTTATTACTACTGTTCCATAAATTTTTAGCTTTATAAGTTCTTTCTTCTTCTTTAGCTTATATAAGTTTCTATGAAAAGCTGACATTCTTTTCAAAATTTCTGTTTCTTTTTATAAATAGCCCAAAAACAAAAATTGTTTGCAATATCGAATAGAATTCAATTTTAAAATTCTGCTAATATAACTAATTAACCATGAGTAGTACACATCTATGCTTATGTTGTACTTAAACATTTATATGAGATAGATATATGAATAATGTAAGCCTAATTTTTGTTTGCGATATAGTCAAAAGTCTTTCATATTTTGCAATATAGTCAAAAATTGGCAATTTTTAAACGTGTTAAAGACTACATATGTTGGTTTAATTATTTAAATCAAAGTAAGGGTACAAAAAAAATAAATCTTGTATCCCTGGGACATAATTTGTTAAATGTTTGTAATTGGGTTCGCGGGGAATGGGTGCAGTATGAGCGGGGATCTCTATAATGGCATCTAAATCTGCGCGTATCTCCGATAGTTCATAAACTTTTTGTCGGGTTATACTAACAATTGATGTTTTGGCGCCATAAGATTGTCACGATTCAGAAAACAGCTGTTGGAAATCGATACATGATAAATGTAATTTTATATAATAGACTATTAACCCTAGAAACATCGCGCAGTTTGTTACGCAAGTTGTCGCGTGGATCCTCAGAGCCTATACTGGAAATGAACGCCTGCTTTGAACGACACATGAGTGCAAACTGTTCGTCGCCGGCTTGAGCGTCAAATATAATTCTTTCTAAGAAGGTATTAAAGAGTCGGGGGGGAAATTTTCAAAGTACACTATTTACACTATTGAAGCCGGGCTTTGAAAGACTCCGCGCGACGGTTCGAGAGTTAATAAATACTAGTACTGACGCGTCTTTAGGTTTTCTGAGAATATTGTAAAGGTGTCCCAAAATTAAAGCAAGATTTGACTTTGCCGCCATTTGCTATTATATTCATTATTCATTCGCTATTAAAAGACTAAAATGGCATTTTCTATTTAATTCAAATCTTGCGTTAATTTTGGGACACCCTATACTAGTGCATTCTTGAGTACCTACTTTTAGGTATGTATATAATATTATAATAGAGCACTCATACTCCGGTTTTTTTATATATTGTTTAATATCTATATATATAGTCTTATTCGCTTTATCGTAATTATTTTGACTATTCTTATTATTCTTATCCTTTTTTTCTTCGGGTAAGCATAAAAAACGTAATGATAATGATTACGTAAGTACTTTATATATGGTTAGTTATATACACACATACATATGTACATATCGGAAACGGTGAAGTTTAGTAAAAAAAGTGCAAAAACAATCTTACAGATCATTGCACGATTCACGATTTTCTCTAAATTATGAATAACTTAAAATTTGACAGAGAATCTCAAAAAAACCTTTAGTCTTCAATATTTTTCCCATGTTGCTTGTGGAAGGGATGGGCCTCATATTTTACCTATAATGGCCTTTAAAGGACATAGTTAAAAGCAATTATTTAGTTAATTATTGTAACTTAATATAGTAATGAGATTAGAAACTATTTCGAATATATTTTAGACCAATCTCTACAAGCATATTAAGTTTAATGACCGTAGTTCTAATAGTCTAAGACATTGAAGATTGTCAAATACGCCAACTCAATGTTGGCATATTTGACAAATGTATAATTGTAACATTTAGCTGCCTTGTATGTGGATTCGATTCCTGAATCACTAGAAGGAAAAGGATAATTATACATTTAATGAAAAATATAAAATAATAAATATACATACATACATACATAGCTTCACGCTGTATCCCGCATATAGCAGGGTAGGTAGAGGGTACCTGTTAAGACACTCCGTTCCCCGCTTTCCGCCGAATTGAGGCATTGCGTGCTGAGTGGCGGAACTCAACGCCGCGCTTTGCCTTGTTACCAAACCCAGGAAATGAATAATTCCATTTCCTGGACAATTGAATATGTAAAATAAAAACATTACCATAATGGATGTATGAGATTTTTATTCATTTTCTTACAAATTTTATTAATATTAATAATATAAACAACTTTTAAGAATCATAACATTCCTAGACATAAATTATATTAAATCAATAAATACTGATTCTGAATCGTATTGTATATTGGTCCATATATTTCTTTAGTACATTATATCTAGGTACTTATCTACATTCAATATTACAATCCAAATTTAATAAGTTTTACATTTTAAAATGGCAATTTGAAGGTGATTTAAACTATTTTTCATAACATGCGTATGATTTTGTTAAATTATATGTAATTACAAAATCTTAAGGTAAAAAGATCTTATTTGCACCATTCGAAATTATTGATTTAAAAAAAAAACATTCATGAAGCCATCGTAACGTAATTTGACAGCGTAGGACGATAATTGTAGTTTCGATAAACGAATTGATGATTTTATTTTTCAATCTATTAAGAGAAACCGCGGTGTTAAGTTACGCCATATAATGTATGAATTTCGGACGGAAAGTAGTGTGACTCTAGGTTCTCTTTGCCTACTCTACTATTCAGAAAAACGCGTTAATGTAAAAAAACAACTAAAATATAAAAATCGTAGCGTAGTCGTCACGTACATAGTAACTCAACGCAATAGCCGAGGAGGTGTCTATATTTACTAAATAGCTTTATTTACTTGAAAGACAACGCGGCATTAGTACTTGGCACGTCTACCCGTATGACGGAAGAATGTATAAAAAAAAGAAATTGTACTAATTAAAAACGAACAATTTTTGAATGGATATACACATACCGCTACTTCAGTTCAAAAATACCACAAAACAAAATTACATTTTTTTTACAAAAGCTAATAAAAATAATAAAAAAATATGGCTTGAATTCAATTCAATAGAAACGGTTGCGTTATTCATGTACCTTCAAATTTCGAATTCAATGGGCATCTATATTCGTATACAAAAATATAAAGGATTATGGTTGTATTTTTGCAATATAAATATTTTTAAATCTTTTTTCGATTTGTGTGCAATATATATTTTTTACAAATTGCCAATTTAAAATACAATTCTGCTAATAAATATTAAAACTGCTTAGAAAAAAAATATAACACGTTTTCATCCTTCATGATTATTTCTTTTTAATATTAACACGCTATTTACAATCAGTCCATTTACAACATAACACAATGTCTTTTGAGACTCATTAAAATTAAATTAAAATAAAAAAAATATAATTAATCTATATAAAATCGATAACAATAATCGATCGAGTTATTAATTCGTTTTATTATTCGTTAATACCACTTTTATCTATTCGTAAACAAATTTTCATTTTCGTGTTAATTAAAGACATTTTCATATTGACTTATGGAAATGTAAAAAAAAGATATAAAAAAGTAATAAAATATTTTTTTTTAATTCATATAGTAACATATACACAATAGTTCTAATTAGTTTTTAATTAAAAACGAGTAAGTATTGCGATTGATTTAATGAATTTTACATTAATCATTTACAATTTCCAAAGTCAAAGTTAGTATTCGTTGGGTTTTGAAATATGTATATCGTTATCAGGTGACACAATAGATAAATTGTTACCGTAGAAATGTATGTAATTATTGCTTATTGTTTTTTTTTATCACTGGTTTCACAACAAATAAAAAAAAAATTTTTTTTTTTTTTATAATTATTAACTAGAAATTTTATAACATATAAATACTGAGATTATTCCATGAATTCGTTAATTGTGGTCATAGATTGTATTATAAAAACAATTTTGCTTCAAACAAATCTAATTAATTAAGATAATTATTGAACAAGAATTTCTAAATTAAAAATATAAACATATAATATAAATATATAATATTGTTATAGCGAAAAAGCTAAGTAGCAATATACCTATATATTTAATTTAAAACATTTCATAACAATTACATGCAATCTAGCAATAATTTCTTATAGATTCATCTTTACAATAAATTACCTTATTATTTAATACATATTAACTTTGACAGTTGCCGTGTCTAGATCTCGTTTCATGTTTTCTAGCTGTTTAATGTCTTGTCCGGATGTCTCACATTTTTGTACAACGAGCGAGTGGTAGAAATGTATTGCGAACGCCACAAACACTATTAATACTGGAAAAAGAAGAAATATACTTATTAATAATAACATTGAGACCTGTCGTGGCGCAGTGGCCCAAGCGTGCGATTGGATACGCAACTGGTTATGGGTTCGATTCCCACTCCTGGGAATGAATATTTTTATTATAATAATTTAGTATTTTCATTTCCTCGCTCTCGTAACAAGGCAAAGCGCGGCATTGAATTCCGCCACTCAGCAAGCATGCACTGGTTCGATTCGGCAGAACGGACTATAAGAAATCCAAGTGTCTTTACTATAGATTCTAAGTTCTTACGTTCTCTCTGCTTATCCTGCTATGTGCGGGGTACAGCGTGAAGTTAAAAAAAATACAATATTTACGCCATTGTGGCACAATTAGATCATAGTTCTCATTCCATGTGATGATTAATTTAACCAATAGAGGAAACTACTATATTGAAAAATATTTTAAGCAGTAGAACCTTTTTTATCCGGGTTAATGGTGGGTATGACGGTTCACGTATAATCGAAAGCCCCCGGATAATCAAATTAAAACATTTTATTGACTTAACTTTATAATTACCAAATTGTGTACATGTGTTAAAACGTCACGTTTTGGTGTTTTGCGATATTTCGTTTTTTTTTGATTCGTTAAGCGGAGATTAAAACACAACTGAGTAAATCGTTTTGTTTTGGAGGCAAACAGACAGGAGTTTCATAGAAGCTTAAATGTTTCTAAAAAATGAATTGGAGTTACCGGAAACATACGTTCCGCTCGTCGTATTCTGCCTTCCAGTATTTTATTTCATGATTTGTTAGAAAAATTATACATATGATTAATTGTTCAAAGTAATTTCAAGTAATAATTTTAATATAAAATAAATATGCACAATGAAATAAAACGTGTAATAATGTTAAAAAAATATAAAAACTAACAATTGGCACCCTGGATCCCCGGTTAATTTGAATCCCGGAAAATCGGGCACTGGATAATGGAGGTACTGTATTTAAAGTGAACTAAACGTCAACAACAGTGTCTTAACACTGATTTTTCTCTGCTTATTCCGCAAGAAGGTAAAGATAGACAGCAAAAAATATAATCTAGTGACAAGATTGGCAAATAGATTGTTGCCAGTTAAAATACCCACTTCAATAATGAAAGAAAATATATACAATACTTTGCGATATCTCATACCATATATAAGAAAATTAATATAATATAACTGGATACTGTCGTACTTCTATGATATTTTATATTAACGTATAAGAGCAGGTACCTACCTGGTATAACTATAACGGTAGCTGCGGTGGCCGCAGCGAACGAGTAGTCCCAGAATTTGACCCAGCAAAGTATTGCTATCTCTACGAGGAACAGAAATAAACCTGAAAAAAATAAATACATACAATGTTAGAAACAAAGTCCGTCAATTTTACTTTTATGACAAAATTAAATTATCGAAATCACCAGCATTATATTTTTAACAATGATCATAATTACAAATACATATGCTTAATGTTTATTGTGGTTTGTTTAATAGACACTCGAAAGAAAGTTTGTACTTCAAATATTTTCAGTCTAGTTAAATAGTGTTTTCATTACAAGCAATGCTTCTAAAATGCACGAAAAATGGAGACAAGTAGTGGCGAGGCGTCCATACAACACGGTTTCTACCAGCTTTCCTAACTTTTAAAGTACAAGTATGAGACCTAAAAATAAGGAATTGTAATAAAGTTTGAAGAAACAAGGCCAAGCAAGGCGTAAGAGCTTAAAGGTCGCCAGGATAATCTGTAATTGCTTTTGCAAAAAAACAAGGTCAAGAGAGGTGAAGAGCTAATTCTATAATGAAATTACTAAATACCGTATTCACATCCTATACCGGCTTCCCTAAATATACACCGGCTTTCCTAAATTTACCGGCTTGCCTAACTAAAACTTTCACCCCTCGCCACTGGATACTAGTGTTATACCCTCTTAACTTACGATTTTATTCTGGTTATATAAGCAAAATATTTAAAGAACGAAGAAAAGAAATGTGATAAAGGTTACTCGCGAATTTGTGGCTTCAGTCGTATCAGGTGAGGTCGTAGTTGCTTACAGGTTATCAAAGGCCTTAAACTAAATACAAACTTATTTTTGGGTAAATATTCTATATACTTATTCTTTTTTTATTTTTCTTTAATATTATATAAATGAAGTACCTATATAAACTTTTTATAGCACATAGACACATGAAAAGAAAGCGAAGATCGGCCCTCTAATTCAGAATATTACGGAGGAATTTTTTTATATATGTACATCCAAATTAGTTGCCAAAGTACCTATCTGGCATTTGAATAAGATTAAAGCATTACATCGCTCTTACATCGCAACTTTCTCCTAAATTCTATAGATTTCACTTTACCTTTTGTAATTTAGCGCAGACAAACAAGTTGGCACGTAATAGTTTAACAGTAGGAGATTTTTCAAATAACTTTATTAACAGAGAATGTAGGTATTTAAGTAGCTGACATTAAAATAATAAAGATCACAATAAAAGTCGAGAAAATATATACTGATTGCACTAGAGGTTTACCCTCAAACCATTTCAACATGTAGACGAGTGCCCGGTATGGGAATCCAATGCCATGCTTTATGTAGCCGCATCGGAAAAACTAAATTATTTTTAAATTATAAACCTACTTATCTACTAGGTAGGTAGTAAGTTTTATGGTCAAATTAGACAAGAAGTTTAACTTTTGTTAGTTTTTGTTAAGCTGTAGTTTCATTAAAATTCATTGGGTAGCTTATGCTTCAAAATATAAAGAAAGAAAAAAAAAGAAATAAGAAACATTTTTCTTTCATATTAATTATATTAGTAGGATTAAACTTTCCCACGGGAAAGGTTTTGGAGTCCCTATCTCAGTCAGTCAGTCTGGCATTACTTGTTATATGATGACCATTGTTGTCATGACGTAATTAGTATTTACTTCTTGTAGTCATGTTCATTCTAATAATTTTAGTCATCTAAATTATCTAACACGCGTCATAGCTTGTTTAGTACTAACAAAAAAGTAACTGCTTTCAAAATAAATTACTTTGAGTATAAAAAATGTAATTGGCTCGTTAAAACACGCTTAATCATAATTGTTTGCCTTCGAAGCTGAAAAAAATCAGCATTTTCTTGTTTCAGTCATTTTTGCATTTCGTGATTATTTATTTTTTATATTTTATTTGGAAGATTTACTATTACTTTATTTAGTACTGTTGGAAGCGTCTAAATAAACTTAGTAAATATTAAGGTGAGAAAATTCTCACTCATTTTGCCGTGGAGAGAACAGATCCTCTTAATATAAGCCTATTGAGTCCAATTTAGTCCTGTTAATACTGTCTATGTCACTGCTCGTTCTCAGGCCCGGATATTAATCGGATATTCTAACAGCAGTGCATTTATATGAAGCCACTCACACAGCACACTTGTCGGAAGCTGTTATTGTGTCGGAGCGGACACGAAATGTCGCCCTTTAAGCTTGAGAAACAATGTCGTACCTCGCTTGCCTATAAGTATGGCGCTGTTCACATATCTCGGAGTTTCATGGTAATTGTTATTATTTATTTATTTATTAATTTAGCTTTAGGCAGTATCTGCACATAAGGGTAAGCAGATGGAACCAGAGACATTAGTGTTAAGACACGTCTTTGTTTTAAAATTTCCGTTTCCTTACTTCCCGACAAATTGAGTGGTTGCGTTTATTTTATTTATTTATTTAAATGTAAATAAGTATCGACATCCTAAAATAATATATTTTTTGTTACTTCTTAATTCTGTTGTTACCTAAGTTCAACACGCAATGCCTCGATTCGGCGGTAAGTGGGGAACGGAGTATCTTAACACTAGGTTTTCAGGTTCCCTCTGCCTACTTGCTATATGCGAAATACAGCGTGAAGCTAAAAAAAAAAGTTAAGTTCTGAAATGTTTTCAAATTCATTTTTCCCTCTGGATTGATACTTAATTCTTTTTTCTATAGAATATATGTACTTTTGGTAGTTTTAATTAATTAAGTTAATAGTATTGCTGCAATTTCGCTCTCTCTCTCTCTCTCTCTCTCTCTCTCTGCTTGATTATTAATCGAAAATTTCAATAGAGGCGTCGACATTCAATTAATATACGAGTACCCGATATCCGAAATCCGATAAGTGACAACGGAGTCTGACAGATATTTTCATAGACTAGATTTTCATAGACTCATATATCTAAGTCTGAGTCTGTACTATATAATATCTATATATTAATAAGTATAGCAAAAACTTTGAACCCTTTTTTTTGCTAGAAAACTACATGGACAGAGGAGCATGAAACTTGGCACATTTGTAGTTTATATAGAAGGAGTGCAGAATGCTAACATTTTTAAAATAATGCATTAAAAGTATATTAAATTATTAAAATAAATGTTACACACCTACCATGATTTGACATCCATGTTTATATAAAGTGTCATATACATACATAGCCTTTAAAGACAACGCGTAGTTAACGCGTACAAACGACTTCTAAGTTTGTTATGATTGCGTGTAATAGAAGAGTTGATACACAAAGAAGATTTGCTTCTGACAACGACGCTGTTATATAATATTTTTTTGTTAACATACAAAGTCAATGACCGGTAACATTTTAAAACTAACAAGGGAAAACGTGTCATATGTCATGACATTCTGAATAATAGATTATTGCATACCTTTTAATGTATGTCTAAGTAGAATAACAAAGCCTAATTTCGATGACCACCACTTGTTGTGGTAAATAAAATTAGTATGACGGGTCATAAAGTCCTCGCCAATAAAGCTGCGGGCTACAACTAGTTAGGTAGTTATAAAATGGAAAAATATAAATATTTATAACTCTGAAACTCTGCATAGATTAGCGCGTTAAAACAAACAAAGCATGCACAATCTTTTTAGGATGATATATGACTGAGATATAAGATAATATTAGGTAATTAGGTAACGAGGTCAAGTTTGCTCTTAGAATATATATTTATATAATTAATACTGTTTCTGATAACACGTAACAAAATCCCTTTAAAGTTTAAAATATGTAGTTTCGGCAATAAATAAATCCATAATATAATTTCAGAATATTTTTATGGCAGAATTATTATCCAGTAAACCGCTATTGTTTATTTGAAACAAACAACATGAGTGGCTAATATAAGCATTTCATCAATATCGGTACTATTATTATTTTTATAGTTCTTTCCTCATATGTTTTTCCCTAATAGCAGAAAAGTAGTAGGTAGAGAGACAAGACTCTCCATATATATACATAGTCGTACAAGAAAATAGCATAAATATAATATCATTCGTCAGAATGGGAATCGAACTTTTTCAGTCGCTGTTCCACCGTGTAATGTTAGATTTTCTTTTATGAATAATAAAAAATATACAGATGCCTGACTTTTATGCCTATTCATAAACTTAGGTAGAACTCTATAAATAAATAGTTATACATACGAGTTCATTAATAAGTAAAATCTACAAATGACGCGTAAATTACACCTACATCAATTAGCAAGTACTCATTTATTTCCTAAATGACGTAAGGTCAACTTTGTTGAATAAAAAACTATATTATCTATGCCTGTCGTGGCGTAGAGGCACTGCGACTGTAAACGCGGCAGGTTGTGGGTTCGATTCCCACCCCAGGAAATGAAAAATTTAGTATTTTCATTTTTTGGGTTTGGTAACAAGGCAAAGCGCGGCGTTGAGTTCCGCCACTCAACACGCAATGCCTCAATTTGGCGGAAAGTGGGAAACGGAAATGTTGAAAGTGAACGGAGTGTCTTAACACTAGGTTCTCTGGTTCCCTCTGCCTACCCCGCTATATGCGGGATACAGCGTGAAGTGAAAAAAAAACTATACTCGATTCCAGTGTCTTTATTAAAACAATGATTATTTCTCCATTTAGTTGCTTTCTGCCCTTCAGATGCATTGTATGTTGAATAGCAGAATTCAATGTCGAATCAAGTCAAATTAAGGTATAAATGATATCTCGAGTAGGAATTTAAGCCATCAACTACAGTGACACGTGTCGGTGGAAAAACTTTTGAAATAGATCTATTTTTTTCTTATTAAAATTTCCACAATTAGTTTAGTAAGCAAAGAAAACATGTTTACAGACTGAGTATGTATTCTCTAATTTTCGCCTACATTGCCAATTAGATGACGGAGTAAAGCCCCGCGTTTTATATAAACAAATCATGGAAATAATATATATAATGTATGACATATATTTCAAATGTTATTTTTAATTATATGTTTTTTTAGCTTCGCGCTGTATCCTGCATAATAAATTAGGCACAGGGAACCAAAGAAACGCCGAATGGAGGAATTGCGTGCTTAGTTGCGGAACTCAACGCCACACTTTGCCTTGTTACCAGAGCGAGGAAATGAAAATACTAAATATTAACTATAATAAATATTTAATATTTTAATTTCCTGGAGTAGAAATCGAACCCACAACCAGTCGCATTTACTAGTGGGTCTGCGCCACGACAGGTCACATTAACATTTTCTTAGTCATTCACAAGCAATATAATTCAACGAAATCAAATAAAAAATATACTCACCTAATACAGTACTAAACGCCCACGCCAATTCAATAAATCCTCTCATTCTCTCATGAGGGGAATCTCTTAGAGCATATGCTGGGTTTCCAGGGATATCCATTTTGCTTACCGCATCGATGTTGGGCAGTAAGTATGTGGATATCATAAGGGCGAATATGTGTACCGCAACTAGCACTGTCGTGCATACTGCGAACATTACGAAAAGCCATTCCGGCACGTTTGTTGGTTCGTTGATTTGGAGCTCCACCATTGCTACCATCGCAAAACCTGTGAATTGTGTTTAGATATGATTAGACAAATAGCTAGGTAGTCCCAAACTTTTAGTAGAAAAAAGAAATTAATAAATTTAAAAAATCTTTTAGTTACTTATTTGTTATTTTTTTTATAGGAATTAAAGCTAATTTTATTGTTTGTCTTTGCTTTACTTGTAAATTAATATAACGGTTTGCAATGCTGTTTTAACTTACTTCTTATCATTCGCTATACTCGAAAATTTATATATGTATATACATGTCCGGACCCGCTATATTTAGAGAATACACCCATACATAGCTTTGCGTCGGGGTTACGTTCCAAAAAAATACGACGCAAACTGATACGACGCAAAGTGAAAATAGATTTGCTATAGCAAACCATTTAAAGATCGAAGATAGGTTCCAGGCATACGTAAATACTACCATTTAAAAATAAAATTGAACAAAGTAAAATTTTTCAAACAAAACGAAACGACGCAAAGCGAGGTATTGGTGTACAACAATTTTATAACATGAACCTCGTGGTCCTGGCAGAATGACCAGGGTAACAAGAAAATAATTTTAAGCCTATTTTTGAAGTTTTAAAGTGTTAATCACACACTTAGGAAACGAAAAACATATTTAGAAAACGTATAAAAATTTTGAACGCAGCGGGATTCGAACCCGCGCCTCTTGGAAACCGTCCTAGCGCTCTGACTTGCATTCTATATCCGGCCGTTCGCTGCAGAGCGCTTGACGGCTCTTCTGCAAGAGGCGCGGGTTCGAATCCCGCTGCGTTCAAAATTTTTATACGTTTTTTAAATAAATTTCAAGCCTATTCCTCTTATTTTTAATACTACTAATAACGCGGCGAACGAAGTGTTTTGACACTAGGTTTCCAAGGTTCCAAGGACCCTTTGACTACCCTGCTATGTGAAATAATTCGTGATTTAAAAAAAACTTTTTTATTGGTATTTATTGTTTTGTATGTTTCTTGTAAATGCAGGATATCTAGCAAAACAAGCCAAAAATAACGAAAGGAAAAAACAAGCTAAAATGGTTGATTATGTTTAGGCACTATTAGATAAATTGCTAATATCCTATGTTGTTTTCATCGCTTTAATACATTTTAAAATATATTTCACGTACTTAAAATTCATAAAAATATATTTTATAATATAAAAATTTTTGTACGAATCAAATTAAATACGCGCCTCTTGGTTCACAAGAGCTCTAACTAATCAAGCTATACGTTCAATACTAGAACGTAAACAAGAAATAAATATTATAAAAAATAAAAAACCCGACTACATAAAGAAAGTAAAAACAATTAAACTGCGACTTATTTGATGTGTAATGTGGGACAAATTTAAGAAATTTTGCGTTTTTAGGAAGCAAATACAAATAAAGTAAGCAATAAAAGCTAGTTATGTGTTATATATTTGAAATGTGCTTATTAAGTCCTTTTCATTTGTGTGGGAGTACTACTTGGTACTCATGGTTTTTTTTATTCATGACGTAATTGCCTCTAGAGGGCGCTATATTAAATTAAGAGTGACGTCACATATCTAAGAACACTTTGAGTATCAATACCTATCTAACAACCTTAACTATATACATCTGTCCAGGATTTGAAGATATGAGGTACAAAGAATATTACAAACATACATGGAACGCGCGAAAAACATAACCCTCCCCAAGACAGTCGGGTAAAAAGATGCAATTTCATTCGTAGAGTTCTTTCGCTTCGAAGTTAAAAATCAAATTTCAATACATTTAATGTTGGATGGCGGAACACAAATACCGTAATCTAACAAAAGTATCTTAACCATAAGCATTCCACAATGAGAGAATTAAATCTGTACTATTAAAGTGAGATTTTCAGCTCTATTATGTCTTAATATAGTATTTAATAGTACCTACTTGTAACAAATAAAATAATAAAATTGAATAACGGGTTAAGAAAAGTTTTTTGCAAAAAACCTATTATCTAAATTGATTTTGTTCAAAACATTATGACTATGCATTTTTTAAGCATTTCTTTGTCTACAAAATCTTGATTTACCTACAATCTTGTTAGCAGTTTAGGATTTGTACAATTTATCAAACTGCATAGAGTGTAGGTATGAGGGTGTTATGTCCATATTAAACACGGTTACAACCGGTTTCTAACTTTTTAAAAAGTACAAGCATGAGACCTAAAAAAAAGTTCTAGAAATGTGGAACTCGAATTGTAATTCGAATTTTTACTTTGCTAAAAAAAAAAAAAACAAGGTTAAGAAAGATGGAGACTCAACAAAAAAAAGTCGCCAGTAAAATATTGGGCATAAAAATGCAAAAATCAAAAGCAAAAACATAATTGCCAAATTTCGATAGAGAAATTACTAAAAATCTTCACATACCATAAAAACCACCATAACCATACCATAAAAAT
This sequence comes from Philaethria dido, assembly GCA_033558755.1. NCBI lineage: Eukaryota > Metazoa > Arthropoda > Insecta > Lepidoptera > Nymphalidae > Philaethria > Philaethria dido. The sequence goes on along the minus strand of JAKGSA010001798.1, from coordinate 18,517 downwards.
TACCGGCTTCCCCAAATATGTACCGGCTTCCCTAAATATGTACCGGCTTCCCTAAATATGTACCGGCTTTCCTAAATATACATCGGCTTCTCTAAATTTACCGGCTTGTCTCACTAAAATATTCACCCCTCGCCACTGGTAGGTATAAAGATAAAAGAAACTCAAAGTTTCCTTATTTTTTACGTTGAAAAACTATTTAAATTTATATTTTTTTATTATTATTTAACATAAGTTTAAAACTTATATTTTCTCATAACTGTCCATAAATATAGTAGAGTAAATTATTTATATGTCAGATGAGAATATAAAATTATAATAAAGAATTGAATAATAAATTGCGAAGTAAAAATAGGCACTCAAGTAATATATTTTATAGCCGTTTCAACAGAACAATAAACGATTGAGACTAACAATAATATGTAGATTTATAATGAAGCAATAATTCTTCTTTGGTTTTGGTTACGTATTTAGGACCGTACGATATGCAGAAAAAATTGAATGAATTAAAAAAATCGTTTGGCTAGTTATTGATAAATTTTTTTGTACAAAGGGTCTAGCAGGATAAGCTAAGAAAAACTGATTTTACCATCTTTATACTGCTTTTCATCTGAAAAAGCAATACTAAGTGTATTGTGTATTTTGTGCTCCTAACCCTTACAGGAAAGGAGTTATGGGGGTCACAGCGCCAAACAAAAAAGTTTATTTTCTCCATATCCATTAAATAAATCTTTATGCCATTTAAACTAAATATTATTATTTACAAGCCAACCATAATATATTACTTGTTTTGAAAATTTTAAATACTAAGAAACGTGAAGTAAATTTTTTGAGGGTGATTTTTTATGCCAAACCCTGAATTGACACCTACCAAAAAAATATATATATTTATTCATAAGTAAGCTATTGACGTAAGATATTAACGTTTCAAAAAAATGATTTGGTGGAACAATGTTCAAAAAACTCTTTTTGACTACCCTCTGCAATACTATAAAGTGTTGCAGATATAATAATAAAATAATAATAAATAGTATATAAAAGGTGTGAAATAAAAAAATATTTTATCATTCCTTGTTTTTTTTTAAGAATTATAAAAATTCTTACCCGATAATAGCTCGGAGGTGGTAGCAGTAGCTTTGAGTTTAGCTCGAGACATGTGCAGTCTTCTCCACGAAAGCCCATCAGGTGAGGACGGTGACGCAAGTTCTTCGTTCCACGTATTCGCAGGCATTGCGAGCGCAACTTCACTTACACTCTAAAACAATCAAACATTTATGATTCGGATATAAATATATATTTTATAAAGTCACAATACAATTGTCGTAGGTAGGTAGGAAATTTTTTTGCCGTGCGTGGGTGGGTCATTCAATTTATTTAGGTCCATCTTTAATAAAATGTTGTTTTTTTTTTATTTTTTTAATTTCACGCTGTATACAGCATATAGCAAGGCAAAGCATATAGCAAGGTAGGCAGAGAGAACCTGAGAACCTAGTGTCATGACACTCCATTCCCCACTTTCCGCCGAATTGAGGCATTGCGTGCTGAGTGGCGGAACTCAACACAGCGCTTTGCCTTGTTACCATACCCAGGAAATGAAAATTTAACATTTCCTGGAGTGGGAATGGAACCCACAACCTGTCGCGTTTACAATTTGTAAAATATGGTTACATATTGGGTTTCATTAGTTGTAAACGGAGTTGATACGTTTTCAAAGTTTAAATTTCTTAGAAAGTTAAATTAGTAAATATTGTCGTTATTTATTTAGATGTAACATAGTGAAGTAAAAACAATTAGTCTCATACAAAATAACGGACCAAGAACACGTCATTAAATATGGATTACATTACTAAATTAATTTTAAAGGATGAAGCATTATTGTCTACATTTACTACTATTTATATGAAAGAAGATTTTAAATGAATAGAAAAATATTAACGTGAAAGCTAGAATAACTCACCCTTATAGATTGGTTGCATTGGCAAGGGCTCTGCAAGTAGCCCGGGCTTAATAACACCGTTGCCGCACCAGATCTGTTGGAAACCATTCCTGTAGGAGTAACACTACCGTTAGGAGTGCAACCACCTTTCAAACAGTCGTACTCCAAGCTGTGTGGCGGCGTCACTGAGATAGTCGGACTATCATTTGATACCTTAGCCCTGTAATGAAAGCAATTCTTAGCACAATTCCAACAGCCTTGACCCTCAAAATTTAAGAATAATATAAAGAATTTTAGTTAAGCAGTTTTGTTGTTACAGCTAATTATAAAATTCATCACAGCTAGCTATATATATATATATATATATATATATATATATATATATATATATATATATATATATACAAATCTTAGACATATGAAATAGTATGTCAGCCGAATTTAATTAGCTTCACGCTGTATCCCGCATATAGCAGGGTAGGCAGAGGGAACCAGAGAACCTAGTGAAGAATATAATCTATGTTAGGAGAATTTAATACTTAAATATATTTTTCTTAACAAACTATATCTGGAACTACCTAATTGTTTCGTTATTGTATTTTTTTATTTATAATAAAAGCATTCAAATATACTTAGTCAACGTCCCGTTAAGCAAAATAAAATTTACATTTCATAATTCATATACAAACATTGTTAACGATTGTTCTTTTTTTATCATCACGTAATTTTGATAATGAACACGTCAAGTAGATATTGGATTTGGAAAAATTTCCCGTCTTGTTAATGTCTAGTCTCACTAAATCTAGTGCAATGGAAAGGAATGGTATGTAGATAAATTTTAATTAAGTATTCATAGTCACTTATAAAAAAAAAATTAGAATTAATCGTTTTTATTCAATTTTCTTATAATTTATTAAAGAAGTATGAAATAAATAGATATTTCTCTATCTACGCACAACAATTTTAAAGCAACTAAAGTACATAACAGTTATAAATGACGCATTATTCAAGAAATAAGTATAGAATTTATTATTCTGTAATTTATTCTAAGGATAATAAATCCTTTTTTGGATTTCACCTTCTATCCGCATAAAGCAGGGTAGCCCAGAGGAACCTCAGAACCTTAAGACACACCGTTCTCTTTCATTACTTTCCGCCGAGTTTGAGGCATTGCGTGTTGAGTGGCGGAACCCAACACTCACCTTTACCTTGTTACCAGACCTAGGAAATAAAAATACTTTCATTTTCTGGAGTGGGAATCGAACCCACTACCTGTCGCGTTTAGAGTCGCACGCTTGCTCCGCTACGACAGGCGTTCATAATAGAGGATTAGTTTAATCACTTCTATTTCATTATATAAAGTAAAACCGCTTTATGTTTGAGAAAAAAATATTTTTATTTAAACCGTTGGAATATTCCACTATACTATTATTCGTTGAATGCAAGACAAAGAACTATAAACAGGAAAAATAATAAATACGATAGCAGCTTAACGGAGATGCGTTGTCATTTTACAAATCGCCTTCAGCAAAATTGCTTTATTTATGACATGTCAATAAAAGCTGCTTGTTTGGTGGTAGGAGGTTCGTCCTCCGTCTGGCTCGCGACCACTATCATGTCAAAGACGAACCGCCAAATATCTTATGATGTGTTCGGTTCGATGGCGTATATGAGTTTTTTCCCCTTTCCTACCCATCCTTTCCCAAAATGTGGTGGTTCCGATAGCCCGGACTACTACATTATCCTCCCTTTCATCTGAATCCTCTAGGTTGGCAACGCATCTAGTACTCTCTTGTGTTGTAGATGTTCATGGGCGAAAGGTAACCACTTACCATCATCCTTCTGATCGTTTGCCATCCAGTATCCATAAAAAAAAAAAAAAAAAAAAAAATAAAAAAAAAAAAAAAAAAAAAAGCTGCTCACCAACAAGAATAGTAAGGAGTGTTGAACAATACTGAGAATTATTTACATCTTGCCATGTGTATATTTGCTTACGTTTTGCTAGATATGACTTATATCACTTTAAGGTAAATAAGTGTGTAATTATCGTTCATCTAAAGTGCGCATGCTACTATGAAATATACACATATGTTTACATTTTATCTGTTTATCAATTGTATATGACTGATGACAGAAGCTAGAAATTTGTGGTCTTTGTTTCAATATTTATTGTCGGCTTTATAGTAAAAAAAATATGGTAACAATTTAAATTATGTAAAAAGTTTTAATTGTTTCTTTTCAGCAAGTTATAGCTTTGTTTTTTTACAAGATATATTATTTTTTTTTATAAAATATCATAATTTGTAATAGACTTTAGAAATTAAACAACTTTGAAGATAATTTAATTTTATATTTAGAAGATGTTCGTTATATTCATGTATGCGCAGTTTTCACAATATTTAATTCATTTTTGATTTTATTTCATTCGAATTTCAATAAGTAGAGATTCATTTCAATTTTTTCTAAGAGATTTCTAATTATTTATGATTTGAACCCATACTAACCACAACTTCCTATGATTTAACATAATAACTTACTTAGTTTGGCTTCCACAGTCATAGCTAGGCGGTTTTCCCAAGCACTGATAAGATTCACATACTCCCAAGCTCTTGGGTCGGTAGTCTTTCAGTTTGTAAGGCCTGTGCCTTTCATACAAATGATCGCTAGTGTTAAATCGTTGTAGGGATCGCGGCCTGGATTTACCGCTTGGTGGAGTTTGCGTGCATTGATCTGTCCGGCTCGCTTCTTCTACACTTGTTACGAAGCTAGCTTCGGATATCTGTAATTGATATAATTGCTATAAATAATTTGTAAATAGATATTTTAAAAACTAAAATGTACTAGTTATTTAAGATATTCTTTGTGTTATAAAATATTTAATGGATAGCAAAATAATCTTATAGTGACAGGTTGATATTAATGTTTTCATTTAAAAACCCATTTCACCTATTTACTTCTGAAAATATAAAAATATATATCTATTTTAGAAAAGTCTTTAAAATATAATATGTTATTCAACTTTAAGTAACTGATAATAACAACATCCTGTCATATATTGGATGATATCATAAATAAGTAATCATAACAAAAAATCAAATTCTAAGAAAACATTTCTATCCATTGTAAGATATTTGTTAACAAAAAATAAGCTCTCGGGTAATCCCTCGAGATTGTTATTAATAAAAACCTATACGTAAAAAGTAACACAAACTATAATTTGTAAGCTCCTATATATGTAGATAATGGTTGCCTAACGGTAAAGTGTAAATAAAAAAAACGCGGCTTTATTATAAATTATATATTTATTATAAAAACATTCTCGAGTTGGCTTAAAAATTTAAATAGTGATAATTCTTAGAGCAATATATTTTTTTTCTAAAAATGTTTTTAATGAGAAACGAAACAGGTACATCACTACTTCATATCTTTTCTAGAAATTTTGACGATATACTGAGACTGAGACTGACTGAGAGAAAATCCTGAAATTTACTTGAAACCTTGTACTTTTTGCCTTATAATACGTTAAGTATCTCTATATAATGCACCTGTATAAAATATAATAATAATTGCATACAATTAAACATTGCATTTCGACTGCAAATTTAAATTCTTGCCAGCTTTTATTAACTTGCAATGTACAGATAAGTATACGGTCAATTCAAAAATTCTACTGATTTTTCAAGTTTCCTTAATCAACTAGGATTAAGTTATATATATACGTTTAAATAGATTCATTGTGAGTTAAGTAACATCACTTAAAATACAATATTTTATTTTTGCCTTGTCCAACGCGCGGTTCTGTGCCCTCCCCAGAATTCGACGGGCGGCCTGAGTTTTTAGGCTCAGTGAGGGATTCTCCAGTACCGGAGGCACTGGTACCCTCCTGGGGTAATATCTCTTTCAGTACCGCTGTCATGTTCAAGGGAGGGTTTGGGGTTGGGCACCGGGGCCCGGCAATAACAATAACAATATGGCGGAATATAAGCCTTCCCTGAGGAAATTTAGAAAAAATATGTTTCTTTTAAATACGTTTATGGCAATAAAGAAAAGCCTGTTTTAAAAATATTTTTTAATTATTAATTTTTACGATCAAATTCCACGTGAAGAGAACTTTTATAGACAATAATTATAAATAACACAATAACTAAAAGTAAAGATTTTTTCTATATTTCCTTGAATTAACAATAAGTATTTATGGCAAAATATATATTTATTGAAAAAATATGTTATTGTAAGGATGTTATTGTAATTATAATCTGATATCAGGTACTTAGTTGGTTTTAGTTTATCTTGCTACCAATTCATTGGTTGTTAAGATTTTTGAATTTCACTCAGCTTAATTTAAAATAAGTTCCTATATAATACTTAATTAGTTCAAATGTACTTAGATTTTGTCATCTGGTGTACAATTCATTATTTAAAGTCTATCTCCAGAATTATTGCATAGAGAAATACCACTAAGAAGTTTCTTCCCATCGCAAATTGCAATAGACTCGTTTGGTAGAAACACAATATAATCGTTTTTTTTAACTAAGCAAAAACATAAAAATATTTTCTTGTTGGCCGTCATGCGTCATAATTATATCTTCAGATCTGGAGTTCGGGCACGGGTGACAATTTTTAAGTAAGCTGGACGATATGAATCTATCTCTTCCTATATATATATATACTTAGATCTGCTTATTAATTTATATATTTATTTTTAATATTTTAGAATATTAGAATAATAATTTGTATTGCTCAATATAATTATTTAATTATATAGAAGAAAACAATTGCAACAACTTATTATCGTTATAAACGACATTGAAATCAATTGAGGATAACCAAGTATGCTATATAATAAGCTATTCGAAGAGTAAAGTATACTTGCTAATTCAAAAAAACGTACAAAATATATTCTATCTATGGTCAAAGATTTTCGGCAAACTATAAAATAATAGCTTATTGCCCTAAAAGTTTAATTCCGAGAGCAAATGGCAAATCGGAATTCAATCGAAATTGCGACACATGATTAATTTGACTAATCGTGATGCGGGACCAAATTTTGTTGGTGCTTACTGGTCTATTTATACAAAGTGTAGTACCGATTTTGTTTTGACTAAATGACATTTTCGAGAGTTTCAGCTTGTTATTTTTGATACATTATGTAATGACTTTATGTTTTAGTGCTTTTTACACATTTCTTTTTTGTTTTTTTTTTTAATAACTTCACGCTGTAACCCGCATATAGCAGGGTA
>JAKGSA010001798.1:0-11239 GCA_033558755.1 Philaethria dido | reverse complement strand
CAATTCCGTTCCCCACTTTCCGCCGAATTGAGGCATTGCGTGTTGAGTGGCGGAACTCAACGCCGCGCTTTGCCTTGTTACCAAACCCAAGAAATGAAAATACTAAATTTTACATTTCCTGGAGTGGGAATCGAACCCACAACCTATCGCGTTTACAGTGGCACGCTTGTGCCTCTGCGCCACGATAGGCGTTAGAACGTAAGTTAATATTGAAAATAAATATATATATGTATATATATATATATAAATAATGGATATACAAATCCCAGAATTACAAAGAACATGCAATAGCGTTCTTTATTCGCTGTAGCGATAAAATTTTTTTGTATCATAAAGGATACAAAAACTATAATTTCCATTTATCATGCATCATAATTCATATATACACATTTCACTGCATATGTTATGAGTATTGAGTTTTAAATGACGCGCTACATCGACATAGCAATTGAAAAATGTTAGCAGATGCAGATGTAAGGTGTTATTTTGGTACAATCAAAAGATTAAAATGAATGCACGTGTATGCAAGTCTTTAGTTCTACAGACAGTAAGTGATAATATTAATGAAATATGCTTTGACAGAATCTGGCTAGTATTATTCCTATAAATGAATATAAAATTTCTGTTTTTAAAAATCAAAATCTATCGTACCGCAGAGGCATAAGCGTGCGACTGTAAACGCGACAGGTTGTGGGTTCAATTCCCTCTGCAGGAAATGTGAAAGTTTAATATTTTCATTTCCTGGGTTTGGTAACAAGGCAAAGCGCGGCGTTGAGTCCCGCCACTCAGCATGCAATGCCTCAATTCGGTGGAAAATGGGGAACGGAGTGTCTTAACATTAGACTCCCTTTGCATACCCTGCTATATGCGGAATACAGCGTGAAGCTAAAAAAATATACATATATTCTTTATAGGCTATTTCAAATACATCCGAAATCGTTTCGCAATATTTTATACCTGACTAAAAACATCGGTAGTAAAGCTATAACTAATTTAGCGAGATCTTTGATTTTCGCAATTTTTAGCGATAAATGAAACTATAATCTAAATAATAGCATACAATTTAGTATTCGGAAACACATTTTTGGAAACCCGATTTCGAATACTTTACAGTAGTCCGTGATTCCAGGTAGTGTTGAATAAAACGGTCCAACAGTTAAAAAAATATCATATATTCTGTTGATTTCTTTAGACAAGCAATAAGTGTAATAAATAATAAGTACAAGTAATATAAATAAATTGTAATTTGACACGAGAAATATTTTTTATTTTATACCCTTTTTATATTATTTAGTTGCGCTCTTTTTACGATTATTTACATTTATGATAATATTTTATATTGAATATTTCATATTGAATGGGAAAAATAATTATAATCACAAATGATTTTCAGGAAATAGTACAACAACAACAACATAGCTTCACGCTGTATCTCGCATATAGCAATGTAGGCTGAGGGAATCTAGTGTTAAGACACTTTGTTCCGTTTCCGTTTGGAAATAGTACTGTTTACAAAAACACGCGTTTAAAAAACTATAATTTTATTATTCTTCTTGTTAACGCCTGTCGTGGCGCAGAGGCACTAGTGTGCGGTTGTAAAGCGACAGGTTGTGGGTACGATTCCCACTCCAGGAAATTAAGTATTTTCATTTTCTGGGTTTGAGGCAGAGCGCGGCGTTGAGTTCCGCCATTCAACACGCAATGCCTCAATCTGGCGGTAAGTGGGGAACAGATTTGTTGAAAGAGAACGGAGTGTCTTAACACTAGGTTCTCAGGTTCCCTCTGCCTACTCTACTATATGCGGGATACAGCGTGAAGTTAAAAAAAATCTCCTTGTCTTTGTTGCGTGCGGCTTTGAACTTAAATATAGGATCGATCTAATGTCAGTGGCGAGGTAATGGTTAAAGCAATCAGCTAAATGAGTGTCTTCCACGCTACCTCTCTGTGCTCGTGGGCAATGTGTGTCACGCCTCGATACACTCAGTTGCTTTTTATTACGTTTGTCATTTAGTATAAATATTTGGTGACAATGAGAATAATATTATGTGTTTATGTTCAATTATTTAACAATTTTTGGCAAATTTTTGTCATTTGTCACGAATTATCTAACAAAACATCTTTCTAATGTATATATAAAAAAAGCTTGTTATGTATAAATGTTAACGCTGAATGATTTTTTTTTTTTATTAATAACGGACGGCAAACGAGCAGAAGGACCACCTGATGGTAAGTGGTTACCTTCGCCCATAGACATCTACAACACCAGAGATGTTGTAGATGCGTTGCCAACCTAGAGGATACTGATGGAAGGGGGGACAATGTAGTAGTCCACTATCAGAACCACCACATTTTGGGGAAAGGATGGGTGGAAAAGGGGAAAATCTGGCTTACATGCCATCGAACCGGAACACATCATTAGATATTTGGCGGTTCGTCTTTGACATGATAGTGGTCGCGAGCCAGTCGGAGGACGAACCTCCTACCACCTAACAAAAATTTTTGTAAAGGCATAGTATTGGCCGTTGTGTTCGGTGATTGACAGAATTAATTTAGTCACTTACGCGAATGCCTGTAATACAAAAAAGCACATCACTGGATATTTTAATTATTTTTTTCACAAGCGAGTGTTGGTCGAAACGAGTAGATCATTTTATTATAAAGAGTTCAAAGTTTGAATTATATTATTTTAAGCTATTGTAAATCATCATATTGGTTTTTTAAGTATTAAGAGTTGATAAAGTCGTATATGATCTCCTAAGAATTGAAAAAAAACGTTTCATTTCACGTCTTTTCCACACATGAGTAAAGTGGGCACTGGGTATAAACCTAGTCTTAATACACTTTTGCTTCTAATTAAGTAATATAGTAACAGTAACACTCGTTTAAAACGATTTCGGAGAGACTCGACCGAATGTAAAATTATTAAATTATTATAAAGTACCATATTATATATGCCAATATTTGTAAACTGTTTTTTATTGTATACTATGACTATTAAAATTCCATTTGAGTAACTTAAAGTAATCATTTATTTTGGTGAAAAAAAAAAAAAAATTCAATATATATTTTTTTTGCAATGAGGTTTTGCGACATTAACTATTCGGGCGGAGTATTAAACAGGAAAACAAATCATTTATAGCCTAAAATAATTGCATGAACACGTGGTTCTAGTTGCAGGAACCGAGAGTTAATTGGAAAATTATCGAATTGAGCGTAATACTAAGGGCATACTAATGTAGCTTCAAATATCGTTTATTAAGTTGACCGATATATGTATGTATGTATGTATATGGTATATACAATTCAATGAATTGAAATTAAAAGCAAAAATTACAATATTTCTCTTCTATAATTATTTTATTTATCGTTTAATGAAATAAAACTTAGAGGAATACTTGAAAACAATTTTTTTATTAACATAAAAAAAAACACCATTTTATCACATACAATTTTTTTTTTTATTTAACTATACTTTTATAGCTGTCTTTAATTGATATCATCATACATCATGCGAGTCATATATCACGTATGTTGTAAGAATCTTATCTTACTACTAAAAAGGGTTAAGTTATAATTTTATTAAATATAGACTTTTTCTATCTATAAAAATATTGTGTTCTCACGTACATAATAAAAATATAAATATTATATGTATATTTATAATATTGGTAAGATAATTAATAGAATATACTGCATTTTTCCTCTCCACCAATGGGATTTGTCCCAATGTGTCTTTCTCAGAGGCCAATTACTCATCAATAGAGCCAAATATACCGTTACCTGACAATTCCATAGCCTAGCTGCGACCAGAGTAAAATTATGTTATTATTATTATGCTTTATCCCGAACAGCAGGGAAATGAGAGTGAATCTAGTGCCAAGACGCTCCGTTCGCCACTTAACACGCAATGTGTTATTCCGGAGGGAAGGGGACAATATCGGCCGGTCAGAGCCGTTCTGGGCCATCCATCTAAAATTCACTTATAGGGAGAACTGCTGACTTGGCACATCTCAGTTTTAGCTAAATTAATTGTGAACTACAAAGCACTTTTCTTCTCTTCGCCATGCAGCCGTACATCAACTACCCCCGACAATCATTATTTCTTGGCATTGCTGCGTCTGACATTAAGGCGTGGCGCATCCAGTACGCCAGTTTCTCGACATTGGAGTTGGTATCTATCTATCCTTACCCTGAGAGCATAAGTCAGTCACAATGGCAGCTATTTCGCCTGTTCTATATTAATTAATTTTAATACTTTTCAATCTATGTTGTATATTTAATAACGAAACAATAGTTTTTTTAGGTATTTTAGCGATTCATAATGCAAGAAGTAAGAACATATTACGCCGCGCCGTCTTGTACGCCGCGAACTGCAAAATTAACTAATCTTTAGTAGTCATCACGCTGAGATTATATATGTAGAATATTGAAATTCATGGAGACTTATAACTTAGGATGTTTATTAAAGACTGTAAAACGGTTGACTCCAATCTAGAAAATTTGACTCGGTTCTGATTTTCATTTAGAAGAGGATCCGTTTTTTTGGCAAAGCTCATAAAAGATCAATGAGGCAGTAAAATAAAAGTAAGCAAAAAATAGTACTCACCGCGAACGAAATTGCGGGCATTGTCACCAATAAATAATAGTATTATCTAATCGGGTAGTAGGTAAATATTTAGATTTTTACTTTTATTTATAATTTTTTTTTTACTTCACGCTGTATCCCGCATATAGGCAGAGGGAACCAGAGAATCTAGTGTTAAGACACTCCATTCTCTTTCAACAATTCCGTTCCCCACTTTATTTATAATATATTAGCAACATGAAAATATAAAAAAAAACCTTCATAAACAAAATGAATACTAAATGATTTAAAGGCATAATTAGATTTAATTTAGGCAACAAGATTAATGTTAAAAGTAAATATGTCAGGAGATAAAAAAATACTAAGCTGACCAATAGAACTAGTTACCCTACTGACCCAATACCCGATATTCTTTTCAATTAGTTAGATAAGCTTCAAAAAAAAATTACAAACCTTTTTCATGATTGTCCTATATCACTGTTCGTCATATAGTATTACCAATATAATTAACTTTTGAAAAATAAAAGCGAAAACTTTATTAAAGAAAATAAAAAAATGAAACACAATCACGCGAAAAATGGCGGGAAGTTTGACATTTCCATGTACGAGTTTCCGCCGCTAAAGGAAAGAGCGAACTGAGAATAAAACGATGACAACTGGCGCTTTGATTTAATCGTTTACTGTTCTATGATACTGACTGAAGATGACATGTAAAATCATATAAATATTGTTCAAAACAAATTATAGCTTTGCAACATAACTAAACGTTTCGCGGAATAAATATACCCGTTGCCATAGAGATCATTTCATTTAATAGAATTATCACATTTCCATAGATATATTTTTATAATATAGTTTCATTCATTTAGATTTAAATTTTGTAAAGGAAGCCGTATTCGTAATTTTGAACTGTACCCTCATTTTGAAAAGTATGTGTGTTGAGAGACATTTATACTTACTACTTATTAGTGTCCCCGTTGACGCGTTAACAACGCGTTGTCTTTAGCAATGTATGTACATGTCACTTTATATAAACATGGATTTCAAACCATGGTAGTGCGTGTAACATTTATTTTATTAATTTAACATACTTTTTACGAATTATTTAAAAACAAATGTATGCATTCTGCACCCCTTTTCTATATAAACTATACGTGTGCCAAATTTCATGCGCCTTCGTCCACGTAATTTTTGTAAAAAGGGGTACCAAGTGATTGCTTCATATATTTAAATATAGATATAATAAATATCGTCGTCGTTATAAATGTGCCTATATTTAGTATTTGAAGAAGCTATTCGATAGATTTCTAAAACGACTGAAATTGTTATACCTCTGTATAACAAGTAATTAAGACGCAGTGGGACATAGTGGGTTCAATTCATACTCAGGGGAAATATCAATTTTGATAATATATAGCGCGGCGTTAAGTTCCATCACTCAAAATGTCTCGACCCGGGGAGGAAAGTTGAACTGCTTTATTTTTAAATTAATTAGAAACAAATCTTTTCAGCTAATTAATCACATGTAAAAAAATAACATTGTTTTAGCCTCAATACTCGTAGTCGACTCTGAACTAAGTTTATGTCAATATTTATACGAAATAATTGCGTCCTTATTGTCAGAGATTCTTTGTATCTACTTCGTAATATTTGCTCTGAAGCCAGAGACAGTGTTATCTCGTTCCGTTTTGTTGTTGGGAAATTCATTTTCATTATACAAATATTATATCTACATATTAAATAATATATGAAGGAAAAACTTTCGAGTTCTTTAGTTTTTAAATTATATTGATGGGGAAGAATAAAATTTAGCATATTTCGTTTTTATGGAATAGGTAGATGTGCTAATATTAATATTTTTTATAACAATACATCAAAAGTACACTAAATTAATAAAATAAATATAACAGAAACTATATAGATGTGTCTGATATTAGCTTTTGCATAAGGTTGCACTTCGTTATGGGAACAGGGTTAAATTTATATAAGGCAACGGACAGACAGCAAGACTTAAGCGTTTTTTTTTAAAAAGAAAACTTTCTCCACAAAAATATATTTTCTTCAAACTTCCGACATGCATACAAATGAAGTAGTCAAAGTCCAAAAAAATTTCCAAATATACTACTTACTTATAAATGGGACGTGAACAGACTTAATACATTTAATATGTGCAGAGGGACTTTACGCCGAACAATCAAATCACATGGTATTTCAATTGTGAAATCAGATTCCATAAAATATAAGGAAAAATAGATATTATACATATTATTAAAAACTTTTTCCTTGTTTTATTTGTTTCTCAATATAAAAAAAAACCTATTTATTAAGCAAACTTGTTATGTAAAAATCTAAAGAAATCTAGTAGGCTAATATAAGTAGTAAAAATTAACGAATCGGAATAGTGAATCTATCTGTTAATGGATAATAGAAAATTTAAGGAATTTAAAATATTATTTATAATTTTTTTCAGACGCTGACTAAAAAATGTAAGCCTTTTCAGTTACTTCAAATCAATTACTTATCGATAATTTTATACAATTAGATTCTTAAGCTGTTAAAAATAATTAACCAGTAAAAAATACCGGAAACATTATTATAATATTATGAAATAAAAAAAAGTCAGTTTTTTTTTCTATACAAACTTTGTTCTGACAATAACAAACAAAAAGAATTTAATTATAATATTTAGTGAAATCTTTTGAAAGTTTTGCGTTAGTTTTAGAACTAGATAAAAAAATAATGATAAAAAAAACTTAGAACTAATAAAAAAAAACTACCTAATTATACACATGCCCATATTAAAATGCAATAAAATTGAGTAAGGGAGGCCGTGCCGCCGTGCTTCGGTAGACTATTTGAGATTTCAACTTACATCCACCATGTGCTAGTAAAACAAATTCCATTATCATCAAGAAGGTGTCAATACGCAATGTTATATGTTTAATCACATATATTGACATAGGCATCATGTCGTTTGACTCTTTAAGTGGTCAATCAAATACTTACTAAAATAAACTTACCTAGAGAGCTATTAATAAGCTAGTATTGCAGGAGGGAAACAGATACTATCCATTTACTATCTAAAAGTAAACTAGAACACTGGCACAATACAACACAATATATATTAAGAAGGATTTAATTATTTAATTATCTCATATTTCAATAAGAAATCTTTGTCTAGCGACATTTATGTACAATTAAAATTATTTTCACCGTCTTTAACTGAAAAACACATATGCTAAATAAATGAATTTAAGTATAAAAATTATTTTGTTTTATAATTACGTTGACACTATCGTGCGAAAACGAAACTGACGTGCGTAGGCAGCATGGTTTTTTATCACATAGGTAGGAAGGTAGGTCATATGTTGAAATAGTGCTGCCAGCAGAAGACTGTCAAATATAATACGAGACAAACAAAAAAATGGAACATTATACCATTTTACTTGGAAAATGTCACTAATCCTTACTAATATTATAAACGCGAAAGTAACTCTGTCTGTCTGTCTGTTACGCTTTCACGCCTATACCACTGAGCCGATTTTGATGAAATTTGGTATGAAGACAGAACTGAACTTAAGAAAGGACATAGGATACTTTTTATTGCGAAAAAAATGGTAGAAAGGGTTGAAATAGGGGATGAAAGTTTGTATGGAAACCTTAATGTCAAACATAAAATCAAGTAAGATTGTTCAACTGTTTACAACTTTCACACCTAAACCACTTAATCAATTTTGACAAATAGTCTAGACCTTGGAAAAGACTACCCTAGGCTACTCCTTATCATGTCGCGCGATATAACCGAATTCCACGCGGGCGAAGCCGCGGGCGGATAGCTACTTCTATATAAATGGCACCTTTATTTCACACACATCGCACATTCTAATCTTAATATAAATATAACATAGGTAACATAAAAGGATTAAAAGTAACGTAAAATGTTACAAAAGTAACATTCTTGCAATACTGGTTGAAAGGCTCAGAAACCTTGACTATATATGCTGTAAATATTTTTATTTTATCTAACATATTATATTAAAGAAATGTCAAGAATTATACTTTTTATGAAATAACTAACAAAACTAGTGGACCCATTAAAGCGGTGCCATAACATCGTGTATGTTACTTACATAGTGGTGTGCAATATTTACTTCTTTTTTTTTTTTTTTTATGGATGAAGGATGGCAAACGAGCAGAAGGACCACCTGATGGTAAGTGGTTACCTTCGCCCATGAACCTCTACAACACCAGATGTTGTATGCGTTGCCAACCTAGAGGATACAGATGGAAGGGGAGGACAATGTAGTAGTCCGCTATCGGAACCACCACATTTTGGGGAAAGGATAGGTGGGAGAGGGGAAAACCTGGCTTACATGCCATCGAACCGGAACACATCATAAGATATTTGGCGGTTCGTCTTTGACATGATAGTGGTCGCGAGCCAGACGGAGGACGAACCTCCTACCACCAAAAAAATTCATAAATTTAATGTAATTTTACAATTACTATAACAAAATATCGGCTTTCTGCACTTTTCTTTCATATGATAATAAAAAAAGATTTATACAAAGCATGGAAACGTTATATTCCGTCTACAATTATTATCAGAAAAAGGTGTCCAAAGTTTTCCGTTCACATATTATTATAATGATTACAACATCGTTAAATATGTTAAATGAAATTTATGTTATTACATTTAAAATATATTCTTACTCTTAAATCATATTATATGTCAGTACGAGACGTTTGAATTTTAGTTTTATTTGTTATCATAAAAATCCATCATATTCATCATTTTCCATTGTTATATCAATCAATATCATGTCATCAGGTTTTTTTAACCACGTCAATTACATATAAGATCGAGATAAAGGTATTTAGTTGGTCCATATTTATTAAGAAAAGAAATAGTAGAAGGTAGTTGTAGTAGCTGCAATTTTTATATATATTTATATACTTGTTTAAAAATGTGAGCTTTTAATTTCAATTTATATATGTAGTATGATCATCTTCATCTTGGTAGATATTCAGATATTGAGCCAATAAATGTGACATAGTATTCTTGCGCCGAATAAATTAATAAGATAATCTAGAACAGGCAACTAAACGGTACTGTTCAACATTCAATGTCCAAAATCTTAATGAGGACTGGCCGACCTTCCGGTAACACACAGAAAAAGTTGTCAACGAAAAAATTTTAAAGAACTTGAACAGTTTGGTATTAATTAGTTCATGTAATTGCTTAATATGTATATTTACTTACGTGTAATGTGTTTATAATGTATAATTATTATTTGTTATTATTTTATTTTAATAATACAATTAAAAAATATATGTAGGTACAATGTAAATTTGTTTCTAAGATAGACATAATTTTAACAATTATTTTACTAAGCGTACATACTTACCAAAACAAATTTTAAATTTAAACAATGAAGTAAGCAAAAGCAATTTCGATGAATCACTATTTAATTTAGTACATTATGAAGTACCTCACTGTTTCAGAACTTTGTATGTTTCAGGTAAAAAAATAATGATCTTAATACAGTTTCAATGCCCGTGTACTGTCGATTAAGAATATCCGCGCACGACTAACATTAGCGTAACTAATATCGCATAGTTTGACCTCAAATACAGGGCTGGGATAAAGGAATTATTTAGTCACTATAATAATTTTATTAAGGCAAACAATTTTTAGATTTTAAAAACCATTAAAATATAAATATTATCCCAACGTTACACACAATATCTAATAGCTGCTATAATTTCAAAATAATTTTCCGGCTATTTTATTTTAATGATTTTGGAAAATATTGTTTAGTTGTATTACTATGTGTAATTCCATAAAGATCCTAAGATAATGAAGTAAAAGTAAATCCAAATCAAAATTCTATTTCCTTAAGCTTCAAATATTTAATTAAGCTTGAACTATAAATGTCTATTTAGCAATAATATTAAAAATATACAGTAATTAAAGTATGCCAACCCTTGTGCTCAAAGGTATTTATAGAAAAAATAGACGATAAAATGCTTAAGTTAATGTTTGCGAATAAACGAAAGATAGCATTGTCTTATAGTCGCAACCTAGGACTGCTTCATGGCTGACCTATAATTGTTGAAGGTAAGGCACTTCCGGAGTAACGGTTGGTGCTGTTGCTAGCTATGGGTAGGTCAACCACTTCTGTTATTTGCTAACAGGTATGTTATATTTATAATATATCCGTATTAGATTGCAATTTTATACGAAAAGTGTACGAGGTGTGTTCAAAAAGTAAGGTGACTTTGTATTTTTAAGAAAAAATATTTATTTATTTATCAATATTTATGTTGTCCCCTTCAAAGTAATCCCCCTCAGATACAATACACTTATGCCAACGGTTTTTCCAATCGTCAAAGCACTTCTCATAAGCACTTTTCGGTATAGCCTTGAGCTCTTCCAGCGATGCAGTCTTTATCTCTTCAATCTTTGCAAATCTCCGTCCTTTCATAGGTCTCTTTAGTTTTGGGAACAAGAAAAAGTCACATGGGGCCAAATCCGGTGAATATGGTGGCTGAGGCATGATTGTGGTGTTGTTTTTGGCCAAAAAATCTCTCACCAGCAAAGATGAATGATGAGCAATTTCGGAACAAACTTCGCTGACACACGTCTCATGC
>JAKGSA010001797.1:5649-36956 GCA_033558755.1 Philaethria dido | reverse complement strand
AATATTCAACTAAATGAATCAGATTCAATATTCATTGATTCATATACGAGTATATCAACTTTTAAATAGACTATAGTTGAAAGTGCCAATTTTAGTGTCCAAGTGTAAATAAAACATTCAACATATGACTGTATGAATCGGAATTAGCAACTGGTAAATGTATTTAAAATTTAACATGTTTTACTATAAGAATGTATTTGAAACTCTGGTTTCTCATTAGATGATAGCGACGTAAATGGAATAGCTGTAATTCGTTAACAATACCGACTTTTTATGTATGGATAATCGACTTTTTTAATGCAATCTGTAGCCGCCATAGAAATATGATGTGTGTGTACACTAGAACTTAACTGTTTAGTTTTAACTGTAAAATGACTGTTCTTTCGCTTATTTTAACATCTATATTAAACGTCATTTTCCAGTTAATATAACTTTGAAATTAAGTGTAGACCCATCTTTAAGTAATGTGTTCTATCCTTAGTACATGCACAAGTAAAAATACACGTAGCTTTAGCGTAATGTAACCGTCTAATGTAAGATTTAGTATTATATAGTAATTCCTCTAGGGTCCTTATATAATTTTTCTATTTGATATTTTAAGTACTCTTTACCAATGTTTTTATACTAATTAACTTATGAAGACATTGCTGAAGTTATCGTTTTGTGTCCATTTATGTATGGATATTAAAGTAAATTTAAAATTATTATGTGTTTTATTTTGATTTTCCTACAATACATATAAATAAATATATTTTAGGTATACATAAAAGTTGTGATTCTGTACTTCATATATCTTTTGGAATTTACATTTTGAGTAATGTCCATAGTTTATGGAACCAATGCAGTGTTTAAATTTTTGAAAATTCAGTCCTGTCAAGTACAAAGTGCAATGAATTCATAAGAAAATTATAAGAAGTAAATTATAAAAAAAGTATATTATTTACGAAACAGTTATTTTGGTATCAAATATTAAAAATAATCTGTTTTTAGTATTTGATACCAAACTAACTGATTTTTTTTCGTGTTGAAATTTTGAGTAAATTTTTAAAGATTTTTTGAAACAAACAAGCGAAAAAATGTATGTGTTTAAAAAATAGTACTATAACGTATGCATATAAAGTCTTTATTTATGAAAGTATTGCGAAAAACAAATAAATGTGACATACCTTTATCCGCGTATGACCTCAGCTTTTCATATATAATTAAATAAAACTATGAAAGGGGTGAATTCTATGTATTGAATATAACATAAAAAAATCTTCTTGGGGTGTTTAAACACGTAATAGAAGCCAGAAAAAATATGATTTTTGTCTTTCTGTCTGTCTGTTGTACACACAACTACTGGATGGATTGCAATGAAACTTTATTATATAGATATTAGTCGTAATGAGTGAGAATGAGTTCCGCCATTCAGCACGCAATGCTTCAATTTGGCGGAAAGTGAGGAACTGTTAAAAGAACGGAGTATCTTAACACTAGGTTCTCTGATTCCCTCTGCCTACCCTGCTATGTGCGGGGTTGCAGAGTGGAGCCTAAAAAATGATAGAAAAGTACAAATAATTTTAAACATGCTTTTATTAGGTTTATGTTGTTTGTTTATCTATCAGAGATACTTATTAAAATATTTGAAAATATTTTAGTTTGCTCACTGTGGTAAAACACAGCGCGACGTTAATTTCCACCCAATGGTGTCACGTCTCATGTCTTGAATTCGAGCGTAAAGAGCAGAACTGAGTGAATACTAGGTTCCACACCTTTCTTGACCTTGTTTTTGTGCAAACTCAATTACAATTAAAGTTCCTACTTTTCTGGCGAACTTTTTATTTTAGGTTTCATACGCCTCGCCACTGCTGGGTTCTACCTATAATAAAATATATATATGAAAAAAAGTTTCTATCCATCATCAGTATAAGAACTTTTTGCAATTGTTTTGACTTATTTCTTGTCTTCCAATTTGTTTGAAAATTTGCACCCGTAACTGGAGCCGATGGCAATACAATAATTTTATAGCTTAAACGTCCTGTCCTTAGCAGTAGGATCATATAAAATTTAAATTTTCATTTTGATTCCAATTACACGGTTAGTTCTTTATTCAAATATATATATATTTTTATTTATTTTATTACTCTATTAAAACTTCTAAAAGTAAAACCATTTTTTCTTATGTCTAATTAAGATTTACTTCAATAATAATAGGTAGGTAGACTCCATAGCTACAGCTTGAATCTCACTTATGACCCTCCTTTATTAATCGATATTTTTTAAAGTAGGGAGAGCCCTATTTTCCTAATTGTTACGAAACATATAAGTACATACTATATATATATACTTATGAATATTGTATTATATTTTCGTTTTTTTCTGCACACCGCTAAAATGACCAAGTAAATATAATGTTATGACGGTTTGGCTAGGTAGTCTCTCTATCTCTCCCATTATACAATAACATGGATGCGGAAGTTCTGAACATCGCGTTTCCTTGAAACATACTGGATAGTTACTTATATTTTAAATATAAACATTTTTCTTAATTAGATCCGTACATACGCCACTATCAGAAAATCGCGCGCATTCAATGCCATCGATGTCCATATTTACCATTATTGTTACATCTATTAAATACAGACCACCATTAATCAGGTATACATATGAATATATATATATATATATATATATATATATATATATATGCCTATAAATTTTATTTTATTCCATAACCAAGACATGCAAGAGGAAGTGTAATTAGTAAATTTTACATTATATCCCATCAACTATATATATATATCTAAAACCTATTAATAATAAACACGTCTATCCGATGATGCTGTCGTTACCACAACAATTAGGCGTCAACTATTTTATGCATATGCTACGTAGAAGTTAGAGCAAGATTAGAGCCGCGTGGTCTAAGTCCTAATTGTACATAATAACTGTCGGGACCAAGGCAGGGAAGTTGGCTCGTGCGGTTGCGGTCGCGTCTACCTTCGCTAACAATTTGTGGCCTCTGAGTAATGTCATCTTACGATATTCGTTGTAAAGGGTTCAAGATTTCTATGTGGATTATAAATTTACTAGAGATGTAAAGTGTTTGTTTTATTTTTAATACGCTTTTATTAGCTTTTTCCTGATCTATGTATCTATTACTCAATCATAGAAAAAGAGAAATTTGCATTGCCATTTTACCCCATTCTTGGATTCCATTTCCATTTATAGCTTTGCAGGCGTGTCTAGATCCGTTGGAAATAAAATATTTAGCTAGGATGACCAGGATAAAATATTTGAAAGCTTTTTTCAGATTTGTTATTTTTAATCTAATTTACATAATTAGGTATTATTTTCATATATTCGCCAAGTGAATTTCGAAGGAGTTGTGCTGAAAGTGGGGAACGGAAATCTTAATAGAACGGAGTGTTTTTTATTAGGTTTTCAAATTCCCTCTGCCTACTCTACCATGTGCGGGATATAGTTACTTACTTACTTACTTACTTACTTACTTAACTTCACGCTTTATCCCTAGCGGGGTAGTCAGAGAGAACGGAGCGCCAAACGCTACGGTTTATTTACGGCGGGATATAGTTTGAAGTTAAAAAAAAAAAGAAAAAAGACATTAAGACTAAACTTACTGCTCTCAAGCTACAGATCAAAATTATCTAAAAAAATATTTTTTCAAACAAAATAAATAAATTTAATTTATCAAATAAATTCTATTTACATGCCAACGTTCAATGAAACATTTTCATACGTGACGCATTCCACATTCGTGCATTATTCACGAGGGAGTTTCCAAATCACAGCTTCTACCCGATAATCATCGAGAAATTTACTTATGTATGTTTGATGGGGTTAAATAGTTTTCGGTCATTTCCCATGCGACTTATAATTAGAATATTATTGAACTCTTATTGCTACCGTATAAAGGTTGTGTTCGTCAGGAAAGCGGAATAATTATTAAGGAGTGAACTGTTGTTGATAATTACAGTCTCGGGACGTAAAATATACGTTTACGATGAGTTTGTAGTTTGCTTCAGTGAATAAGTTTTGATATATTGCTTGTATTTCAAAATGGAGATATAAATAACTTAGCTACTAATATGTTCTAGGATTGCAAGCTTTACAGCAAAATATAGTAATAATATGAAAAATTATATGTTTATATTTGTGTCACAACATATAAATATACGACGCTTATCTATAGTAATGTAAGTGGTTAGCAGTGATAAACACTGACGATTGTTCTATATAGTCAGAGACAGGCTTCATCTTTTTAATGTCATACATAAAAATTTACCACCGGTTTAACCCAGCTCATCGGCAGCAAAAAAATCTAATTGTCGAATATAAAAAAAAAAAAAAAAATAGTCCCGCTGAGTTTCTTGCGCCGGTTCTTCTCAGGTCTGAGGCATTAAATTTAGTGAACCGGTGGTAAATTATTTGACGTTCAAAAAATGAAGCTTGTAACTTCTTATTTTGAATAAAATTATTTGACTTTGACTTTGACTTTGACTATATAGGAACACAACCAAATATTTTAAAATATCTGAAAATAAGATTAATGTAGCTCCGTATAATAGAAAATCAACTATGAAGAGGTATATTAAATATTTCGAGACCGTGAATAAGTAAGCAGCTTATAATTATACATTTCCGTGAACTGTGGGCGTATCGTCTAACTTTGTGGATAAGCGTAAAACTTTCCACCGTTATTTGGAAAAGACCCTTTTACGGTTTTAATTTTTAAATTTTTTCATGTTATTTTCAAAATTTCAATGTCTGTCTACATCCTGATTGATGATTTTTTACTCCTTTAACTCTACGTAACTTAGTAAAAGCTTGTAACATTCATTACAGGGAACATTTTAATGATCCTAAATAAATAAAAATTGTATCCACCTTACATAGGTATAAGTAAAATGTACGCAACATACAAGGTACCGTATTGTATACGTGTAGGTTTTTTCTTTAGCTTTATTTCACACATAGCAGAGTAGGCAGAGAGAACCAGAAACCTAGGGAACACTCCCTCCTCTTTTAAAATTTCCGTTCCGTGCTGAGTGGCGGAACTTAACGCCGCGCTTCGCCTTGTTACCAGAGCGAGGAAATGAAAATACTTAATATTATTTAAATGGAAATCGAACCCACAACCTGTCACGTTTCTAAACGCACGTTTGTGCCTTTGCGCCACGGCAGATCTCTCGAGGTACGTGTAGGTACATATAAAAAAATATATTATATTATTTATACATACAATTTATACATACAATATCTTCATACCTGCTTTTGTATTCTCATATTTCTTCATTTTCTATTATAAAATAAAGAATGTATTTCTGTCTATAATAGGTACATAAAGTACGTACCATAGATATCTAAAAAAGCTAGCCTTACCAACAAAGATATAAAAGGCAGATGAAAAATATTTTATGCAAGTGCTATTAAAAACAAAACGACTTTATGGACAGGGGTTATGACTCTCATTATAGGTTGCATCGTATCTCCCCTGCAGTTGGCGTTTACGACTCTTTAATAAACCTCCGTTTGTGGGTAGATAACATAATTTTTACGATTTACACAGGAAACACATCTGTCCAGATTATTAGAGTTTGTTGTTCGTAATTATTTTTTATGTTCACGTTCTTGCATTTTGTTGTGATGGGAGAAATAGTTCAAATTCTTAAGAAAACTAAAAAAATAATACGTTGTATTTAAAAGAAACATTTAAAGACAGAAATGAAGTTAGTAAGTTAGAAAAAGAAAGTTGGGAAACAAAAAACTAAAGAGAACGGAGTGTCCTAACACTTAGTTCTCTGGTTCCCTCTGCCTACCCTGCTATGTGCGGAATACAGCGTGAAGCTAAGAAAAAGGGAGATCCCAATGACTCCTTTATTTTGAGTAATATGAATTATTGAGTGAGATAAAATATAATAAGAAGTTGTTCCCTTATGCAATAGTTTATGTAGGCATTGAATATGTAGGCATTGAATATTATGTCGGACTAACATTATACAGGTCTATAAGTCCATAAAAGAAAAATATATGTTAACAAAAGTAAGGAATTTGGCTCAATACAATTGTCCAAATAAAATAAAATATTAGTTTTCATTCAACTCCTTTAAAAATGATCAGAAAATGATGAATAAAGTAAAGATTGAGTAGTTCTACGTCTATTATATGACTACATTTATTTTACTTACCTCGTAAAACTTATGAGAGAATAGGCCTCCGAATTAAACATGACATGAGATGTTTAATTCGGAGGCCTTTTCTCTTCTATATACAGAATAATGAAACCACTTGCTGTTCCCGCGTATTTCTTACATAATGCCATAGTATGTGAATATTGCTTTGCGGAACGCTACAAGAAGAATAGCTACAAGAAGAAGAAAATATTATTTGCTTAAATAATATGTTTTCAATAATATAAGCATGTACATTGGCATACACGATAACACGAAAGATGTTTACGTTACGCTTACGATACGCTTACAGTACGTTTACGGTACGCTTACGGTACGCTTACGGTACGCTTACAGTACGCTTACGGTAGTACGGTTGGGGGTAATTTATTTTCATTTTCCCGCTTTGTAAAGATAGGCGCGGCGTTGAGTTCCGCTACTCAATAGGCAATGTCTCGAAATCGGTCGGAAAGCGATACTAGGTCTCGATACTAGGTTCATCCAGACTATGCTACTATTCGGTAAAAGTGTGAATCGTAAAAAATAAAATAAGCAAAATAAATTTAATAATTATATATTATTAATTTACTAATTATATATTATTCATCTTCTATTAAAATCCTTAATCTTAGTATTTATTAAATTAAAATATTCCAAACAAAGAGCATCGATCAGGTCTCACCTGCAAACTGTTACCGGATTTATGCCTTACTCTTTACTACTTTTTAAAAGCATCTTCAATTTTACGATCCACTCCAATATTATTTTGTTCGCATAATATATTTTACATGGTTCATCGGACTCATTAACTACGGAGCAAAAATGTACAGTATTTATAAATACTGAAGAATATTTTTATGATATAATAATTTTTATTAACATTATAGTATGTATGTAGTTATATAGTATGTATATATATATAGAAAAACATATATGTTTAACGCCTGTTGTGGCACAGAGGCACAAGCGTGCGACTGTAAACGCGACAGGTTGTGGGTTCGATTCCCACTCCAGGAAATGAATTTTTCATTTCCTGGGTTTGGTAACAAGGCAAAGCGCAGCGCTGAGTTCCGCCACTCATCACGCAATGCCTAAATTTGGCGGAAAGTGGGGAACGGAGTGTCTTAACACTGGATTCCCTGTGCCTATCCTGCTATATGCGGGATACAGCGTGAAGCTATGTATATATGTTTAAAATCTATGTAGACAATAGAAAGAATAATGAATATATTATCATTACATTAAAAATCTTGTGTTATATATTTATACAGTCACAAAATCACGATCTATTTTTAATTATAAAAGTATAGGTTTTAATAATAGCAATTAAAAAAGTGGATACAGCAAGGACAAGTTGTTCTGACATGACGCCCTTTGGGTGACCCGCTGGCATTGACAGCCTCGATGAACACTGCCCGCTTGTCCCCGGAATGTTAATTAAATTCACGAAGACTACCAACTTCCACCGTTTACCGGTTTTTATTTAAGATTCGTTCCCGAGTTTCAGAAGTCAAATGAGAAATTGTTTCTATTTCTTTCTTTGTATTGTTTGACTGTAGCGACAGTTTTCATTAACAATGTTTAGAATGACTTCGTTTTAAGGTAATGATATATTAAAATGGAATGATCATTAGGTTTTCGTTAATAATCATTAAGTCCATAGCGGCAAGGTGGAATAGCGTCTGAAGGTATAAGCGATTGGTTGTGTGTTCGATTTCTACTCGGAGGAAAGATTATATTTATTTCTTCAATCTGTCTAAAACAAAGCGCGGCGTTGTGTTCCGTTATTTAGCACGCAATGTGTCGTGTCTGGGCGGAAAGCAGAGAAAGGAGTGTCTTGACACTAGGTTCTCACTGACTTTCGGCGTAGCAGCCGAATAAAACGTGAGGCTGCTTTATGATTACATTAGTTGGCATTTAATTATATAACACGAGAAGTTGTATGATTTATTTAGCTCTGTTGACGCGTAGAATACACGTTGCCTTAGCAACGAATGAAGCGTAGCGCGGTCTACTACTTATTCATAAAACTATTAAGCGTAACTTTACAATTTTACAGTTATTTTCTTAGGCATAACTTAATAAAAGATCTATCTGCAAAGACTATTTTTCTCTTGTTAACTGATACAAATAAAAGCTGATTGTGAATTAAGTGGACTGTATTTATGCTTAAGAAATGATATATCATAATTATAAAAGGTTTTAAATATAAACATAACCATGAAAGGCATTCGAACTCACAACTAACAAGACAAAACTAAATACAGAATTTCCATAAATTATATGTCCATACCAAAAAACACCGAAAGGTTTTAAAAAAATAAATGTGACATAACTAAAAAATATAACCTTGAGAGATTACGCAATCACAATTTGTTATTCGTTCAAGATTTCTCGCGGGAAGCCAATTATGTAAACTTTTACACGAAACAAAATATAATTCTCTTAACAACCTAAGTATGTTTTCTTCGTCTGTGTGCGATATTAAGACAATAAGTATGACTTGGAGCATATGTCCTTGTTGGCGCAGTGCCCATGTGTGGGGCTGTTTCAATTTATCACGTTATATTATTTAAGAAAAGTTTCGTAAAGGTCAAACTGTTCTTATGTGGTCACTCCTCTAGGTCTTTATATACTGCGTATTGTGACGTAGACGGTTAAGAAAAAAATTGTGACAATACACTCTATTCATTTTAAGTCTGTTTAAAAATCATCAAGTCTTGTTTTTCACTGTATCCCGCATATAGCAGGAGTAGGCAGAGACCAGAAAATCCAGTGCTAAAAGGCACTCCATTCTCTTTTCAACAATTCCGTTCCCCACTTTCCGCAGAGGTGAGGCATTGCGTGTTAAAGTGGCGAACTCAAGCGCCGCTTTGCCTTGTTACCAAACCCAAGAAATGAAAAGGCTTAAGTTTACATTTCCTGGAGTGGGAATCGAACCCACAACCTGTCGCGTTTACAGTCGCACGCTTGTGCCTATGCACAACGAGAGTTGCTAATAATTGTACTTTACTCTTGTAAATAATCAAAATTCCTGGTTTGGAGAGAAAAGGAACATCAATTATTACAATTACTCCAGATCGGTAATTGCCCCTATAAAGAAGTCACATTTGTTTTGTAACAGAAGCAAAAGTAAATAAACAAATAGACATGGTCAATACTTCCATCTACTCACTAAGCCTTATATAACTAAGAAACATTGGGTCAAGAGTTCATCCGGCTGCGTGTGCTAATATGTAATCTAAAAGTTTCCAAACATAATCAGCACTTACCCTTGTTTTCTTTTTGGCAGCCTGATACTTAAAATTATCCACTCTCTTGAACCATAACTGCATAGCACTCAATTCAAATTAGGCCCACTGCAATAAAGCGAAATGAGATTTTTTACGAAGAGAGAAGTTGTTTTTATTGTGCAAAAAAAAAAACATTTTTCCCTCTGCACTGATTAGGTAGTTCATTAACTCGGGGTGGATTTATTATGGGCTTATTTATTCGTTCCTTCATAACTTTCTCGCACAAATCATGAACTTGATTCAGGTTGTTTACCATGAAATCGATTATAGGCGAATGCGGACTGTAATCGACGTACATTTTAAAATTATTTAAATCAGGTACACCGCGGTTCTTCCACATAGCGTTGTTGAGTATAAATAACATTACATATCTCATATTAATCATCATAAGTGTCAACTACCCAAAATATATTGTAGTTGTAACTCCAAGGTTCTAATAAAATTTAACTTTTTCAAGGGGATAAATATGAAGTTTAGATGTTTTAATCTTTTTTATTTCGCAGGGCAGACATAATCGTATTAGCTATTATAACGTATGGCCAACACTTAGATGAAAATGTCAGTCGTTTTCGAATATCATTAGTGTGCTACGTCGTAGCAGTGTATGGTGTGAAACAATCAATGTATCTAATTAAGATAACGTATATTATTATTTAATTGAAACGCCTGCAGAGGCACAAGCGTGCGTTTGGGTTTCTTTTTTACTTGGGTTTTAATTTCCTAGGCTTGGTAACAAGGCAAAGCGCGGCGTTGAATTCCGCCACTTAGCACGCAATGCCTCAATTCGGCGGAAAGTGGGGAACGGAATGTCTTAACACTAGGTTCCCTCTGCCTACCCTGCTATATGCGGGATTGCAGCGTGAAGCTATGTATGTATGTATGTAAGAAATATTAGACACATATATAGTATTAATACTTTTGTATTATGTAAGAGTTAATCAAAGTTATATAATAAAACGACTTTTATATTTTGACTTTATGCTGGCTAAAGATTACGAGATTTTTGTTACAGAATATTCAAAGACATTTTCTTATTACAAATTCTATTTCAATTTCTGTTATATCCAAGTTATTATATGATTATATGATATATCTTGGCTTAGTTATATTGAATTATTACCAAGTAAGAAACTCTACATTTACTTAAAAAAAAAACTAATAAATTTACTTGATGCATCTATTAAGCAATATAGTACAAGTAACATAACATATCTAAATTCTATTAATTACATTATTTGATTCAAATTGGCTCACACAACATCGAAACTGTTTCACAACAAACTTTACAAAATTGAACTCCACTCCGCCATATGTAAAAAAAACGCTGTCCAAAATATTGACTTCCGCTATTCGTTTCCAAGCGTATTGTTCATTTCCCACTTGCCGCCAGGTATTGTTCCAGTGCTAATAACTGAATCGACTCGACACCAATTATAACTTGGGACACCTTTCAAATGAAACGCAAATTGCCTTACGCTGGAGTCCCGAAGTTGTCATTGATTGACGCGGTTTCTAAAGGCCTCTGACAATATAATACGGATTCATTGTAACGATGTCATGCCAACTTGTCGTCACAAATTTTAATGAGATATTTTTATGTAAATTGAAATGTAATTGCCGTAAATAACTCGATTCGTATATAATGAGAATAAAAATATTCTTCTCTTGCGGAGTAATTGATTTTTATTTTGTCCTTTATTTTTATTTCTTTTTATGTCACAATCGATATTATATTTACAAGAGGCAACGAATAATTTGAGATTGAATCGAAATCGAAACTACTTTCAAGTAGGACTGCTATTTGTAAAATTATGAAAAAACTTATGTTTTAAATTCAAAACTCTTACGCTAAATATTTAAACAGTCTTTTCGACAGTATCGTCAATTTTAATTAGTTCTAAATACTTAATGTATTGTTTTCATGATTTATTATATTAAAGTAAATATTTTCATGACAGATGATCATTCGTCATAACGTTTGGACACCAAAGATTTATAAAAAAAATCTTGGTCAAAATTTGGAGCAACCATATACCTAGGAGTTTCAACGTGGCCGGAAGTGAATTTAATTAGCTAAAGCGCTTGGACAACATCCAAATGGTATAGCTCAAATACTGCTTTAAAAAAATAAGATATTTAAATAAGTGAATAACTTTATTATATTTATTAGTTACTTGATCGCATATTACGATTAATAATTATTTTAAGTAAAACAAGAAATATTATTCTTCCACATATTTCTTTTTTTGCATTATGCTTGATTATATAGATAGATATAATAAATAATTTTAATTGAAAAATCATTTAAATTTATTATTCAGATAATTTACGACGAAAATATTATATGGACACCTTCACAGCGCAGTGGGACAATGTTTGGTAAATGGGATTGGTTGTGGGTTCGATTCCCATTCAGGCGAATCATTGATTTATTTTCATTTGCCCTATGGGAAGACTAAATGCGGTGTTGAGTTCCGTCACTTGATAAGCAATAGCAAGTCAGGTCAAATTCTGGCGGAAAGCGTCGAACGGAGTGTCACGGAGGTTCACTCGGGTTGCAAGGCGGGATAAGCGTAAAACTATTAAAAGAATAAATTTAATTTAAGTGCAAATTGTCAAGGTCAAGGTCACCAACGTTTAGTTAAACCCAGATATATTGTAATATATATTGTGTTTTCTCTAGATAATCAGGTTGAGCTAGGATTAAATGGCTACAATAATAATCCAATGGAGTACTTGGTAATCTCGTTGAACTGTATTACTATTCTACAAATGCAATAGAATCTTATAAACTGTTTGTAAATGTGTGTGTTATTTCAAGAACTGGATTTACTTTTTTTGCGCGTTGAGTGGCGGAACTAAACGCTGCGCTTTGTCTTACTAGAACAGGAAAATGAAAATAATTTTAAATATATACATTCTCTCGACTGGGAATCAAACCCACAACAAATCGCGTTTATAGTTAGTGGTTGTTGGAGCACATTAAAGGTCTTTTAAATTTTGTTTAAATTTTCTTCCGAATGTAATTCGAACCTGCATCCATCAATTTTACAGCAATCAAGTAAGGTTTATACCTAACTACTTCATTGCCTATAAGATAAAGTTATTTTCTTTAGTGTTTTTGCGATACGATCGTAGCCACAAAAGTTTTAGCTTTAGGGGCCGAGGTTTTCTTGAATAATTTAAAACTTTCCGAATACGCCTCACAAAATCTCAACGTGATTCATTTTATTCATACTAGAAATATTATAAATATGAATTTTTAAATGTAAATTATTGACATAAATTTTGGTTACCTATTTCATTAATACGTGTTATAATTTAAAAAAATAATGTTTACATTCACTTTGAACACACACACAAGGTAGAGAACCTGCTGTTACGACTCTCTGCTCTCCATTTCTTATCCAATATCGATATTATATATTTATTAGAATATATTTCGTGGCGCAGAGGCACAAGCGTGCGACTGTAAGCGCGACAGGTTGTGAGTTCGTTTCTCTCTCCAGGAAATGGAATTATTCGTTTCCTGGGTTTGGTAACAAGGCAAAGCGCAGCGTTGAGTTCCGCCATTCAACACGCAATGCCTCAATTCGACGGAAAGTGAGGAACGGAGTGTCTTAACACTAGGTTCCCTCTGCCTACTCTGCTATATGTGGGATACAGCGTGAAGCTATGTATGTATATCTATATTATATATACTCGTATATAAAAGTAACTTAAATATTCTACAAGACAATTTTACATACAATCCAATATACCATTCATTCTATACAAATCCATACAAAGTCTCGCTCACAGCGACCCCAATTGTCACGTGTATTTCCCAAAAGGCCCATTGTTTCGGACTCTACTACGATTCTTGGATATTCGACAATCATATACTTGTAATTGGCGCTGAGAGATTTATTGCTCGTGTCTCACTGAATCCGCTCTGCGAACGTTTTATCTAATCTTACGCCTCATTATTTCTTGATTGAGTGCTATTTTGTTCTGTTTATTACTATTTCATTAGATTATGTTCTTGATTAGATATATACGTAAGTGTTATTGTTTAATGTCAGAATACGGCTGTAGTAGTTTTTATAGGGTTGGCGCTATAAGGTGATTTATTTTTCTTTATTTTGCATGGAAAATGGAATGTCTTGATTCTAAGCTACTTTACACTGGTACGCTAAAAAAACCGAGATGTTTACGTTGATTGTTCTGTATTTTTGATGTAAATAAATCGTAATTTTCAGTATTTATTTAAACATATTTAAGTACTGTGATGGTATTGACTTCAGCACTCGTAGAAGTATTTATATTTTTATTTTAGGCCTTTTCACAGCCAGTTTAGATGTTGTATTTTAACCCATTTAAAAAAAAGGAAGAGGTTCTCTATTCAATTTATTTGTGTGTCGTCGTATAACTTTTTACTCGGTGAAGCAATTTTAATGATACTTCTTTTATATTATGGGATCACCTATTTAAATTTATTTAGCTCTATCGAGTAGATATTCGTAATGATGTTACTTTTCAGTACATTTTGTGTGAAATCTGTCTTATTTTTTATTGCTAAAATCTTAATTATTATTGGTGGTAGGAGGTTCGTCCTCCGTCTGGCTCGCGACCACTATCATGTCAAAGACGAACCGCCAAATATCTTGTGATGTGTTCCGGTTCGATGGCATGTAAGCCAGGTTTTCCCCCTTCCCACCCATCCTTTCCCCAAAATGTGGTGGTTCCGATAGCGGACTACTACATTATCCTCCCCTTCCGTCTGTATCCTCTAGGTTGGCAACGCATCTACAACATCTCTGGTGGTATAGATGTTCATGGGCGAAGGTAACCACTTACCATCAGGTGGTCCTTCTGCTCGTTTGCCATCCGTTATCCATAAAAAAAAAAATATATTATATATCTAATAGTAATTTCTCTATTCACTAAATAAGTTAAAATTGAAAAAAAAAAAAAATATTCATAAAAACGCCTAAAATATACCAACAAGCGCATAGAAACAAAAATAATTTATAATTTTTTTACAAATTGCTTACGAGTTTTTAAACCACCGTTCGCTCTTTATTCGATTTGAGTTCCTTCATTGTTCGTAGTTTAAAGTAGTTTAGCAGTAAATATTGAGGTTAAAACTTTTACCTTAGCTCGTATGATAGTGTACTATTTTTGTGATCACGAAGCATTTGTAATAATTTCATGTAAAACATATATTTATGAAGTCACTTTATGTGAAGTTTAATTTTAATACTATATGGACAACAATTTATTGATATAAATAAATAAAAAAATAAATAAAGCTTTATTATTTCTTGCTTACACTACAAAATATAATCTTATATCTACTTAAAAACACGATTAAAACAAAATACAGTTACTATATATATTTTTACCTTACTCTATAATAAAGACAATAATAGTGCTTTTTTTTTTCTTTTTTTTTTTTTTATTGATAACGGATTGCTCATAGACATTCATGACACCAGAGATGCCAGATGCGTTGCCAACCTAGAGGGATACTAACGAAAGGGTGGACAAATGTAGTAGTCCATCATCAAACCACCACATTTTGGGAAAGGATGGGTGGGAAGGAAAATTCGCTTACATGCCATCGGAACCGGAACACATCATTAGATATTTGGCGGTTCGTCTTTGACATGATAGTGGTCGTGAGCCAGTCGGAGGACGAACCTCCTATCACCTAACAAAACCTAGCTTAATACCCAGGTATTAATAATGTATACATTTATTTTTTTTTATTTTTGTAAATTGGCATAATGCTAGTCAGGCAAGCACTCCCTCTCTTCGGGGTGAAGGCCTCCTCCAAAATTGATTGATATATTAAAAACTTATTTATTGATATATATATGAGCATATATATATATATATATATATATATGATATATATATATATATATGTATATATATATCAATAAATAATATATATATAAGTTTAATTCGTTTAACTTTATGCTTTCTAATTAAGTTAAATTCAAAATCTCTAAAACACTGGACTCTTTAAGGAACTTACATAAACTATTTATTTAGTCATCTACATCAAGTTCTAATTAACGTTGATACATTTAATATAAATGTGTACATTAGTAAAAATAAATGAATAAATTAAATAAAAAAAACACATCAATAGGCCATTGATATAAAGATAAATAAAATAATATTTAGTATTTGCATTTCCTCACTTTGGTGACAAGGCCAAGCGTGGCGTCGAGTTCCGCCACTCAGCACGCAATACCTCAATTCAGCGGAAAGTGGGGAGCAGAGTGTCATAACACTAGGTGCTCTGAGAGCCAGAGACTGCCTAGAAACAAAAAAAACACGTTATTATCTTAATTTGAATTCATAAATCATAACTAACTACTGCACTGACCTTGTTCCAAACGGCCTTGTCAATATAAAATGCTACATAAAAGTTTGCAGAATACCCTAATCTTATTGTCTAAGTAATCGACATGGATGACTTGCCGGATTTGCCTAATAGCACTAGCGTTTAGGTTACTTTGAGGGCAAATCAAAGTGTCACGCGAATATGCTTCGATGTATTTCAATATGTAACACATTTTCACCCAGAATGGATTCTTTGTCTGCTATTTATTTATTTTATGGCTTTAAAGCGTGTTTGTGAGCACTGTTTACTTAACCATCGTAATATGTGTACATTATTTCTTATGTCTTTTGTTTCAGACGACTTTTTACCTAAAAATAATGCAGAATGAAATCGATTGTAATTAAGTTTTTATGATAGTGAGTTAAATAGTGGATAATGAAATGTGTGTCACTTGGCTTCTGGTGATGTAGCAAACGACCATGACGTGCACCATGCGAAAAGGAACCAGTTATTAAGTTTTTATGATAGTGAGTTATATCGAAGAAAGATAATCCTGGCTGGCTGCTCCTTCTGTGAGGCAGTGGTGCTCGAGAAGGAGGCTACGGAACGGGTGAGGGAGGCCTCTTCTAACATCGTCGTCTGCTGCTGGAGAACGTGGCGATCGGAAGGCGGCAAACACTCGCCTTTTTCTCTCTAATTAGACGGATCACCTCGAACGAACGAATCTAACTCACAACCAATTATGTTTTCAGTCAGACAGTGCGCCACGAAGGTTCAGGTCATGTATTGGTTTAAGACAAGATATAAAAATTACTAATTTACATAATAGTACAATATGACGTAAAAAGTAACGTATAAGCAACATTTAGCAGGTATGTTTTTAAATAAATATTAATTACATTAAACCTAATTAACTTTTCAACGGCAACGAGGAGTCGGGAAGTCGTGACCGCGCCGCTACACCTCATATTAAGAGTAAATCCTTTTAAATGCATAAATAATTTAGCTGACGCGGATTTAGAGTATTATTATTCACACCGCCCTTGATATTTCAAATTTATATTAAATTTAATGCTATTGAAAATTTAAATATTTCTATTAAAAAAATACTTGTAATATGGCTTCACGCTGTATCTCGCATATAACAAGGTAAGCAGAGGGAACCTAGTGTGAAGACACTCCGTTCCCCACTTGCAACGCCTGTCGTGGCACAGAGTCACAAGCGTACGACAGGTTGTGGGTTCGATTCTCACTCCAAGAAATGGAATTTTTCATTTCCTGGGCTTGGTAACAAGGTAAAGCGGGACGTAGAGTTCCGCCACTCAGCACGCAATGCCTCAATTAGGCGGAAACGGAGTGTCTTGTAATATGGGATTTGCAATATAAGTTAAGAATATACTAGGTACCTGTAAAGTACCTGTAAATGTATTACTGTATAACGAAGTTGATAAATCATAAATATATACTTTTAAAGCCAGATATTTTTGTAAGCTTACGCCAGTTTTACCCGTAAATTGCGTTATAGCAGATTACATTTATCAGGACAAATATTATATTTAAATTATTTTCATTAATAACATTAAAATTATTTTAATTTCCCCGCTCTGATAAGTTAAACTACGGCGTTGAGTTCCGCCACTTAAGACGCAATGTTTGCATTGTTTTGCAGATACTATGCTGTGCGGAATAAAGTCTGAAACTGCTTTTTTCATGACATTTTAAAACATAATAAATTGAATATGTATTTCCTGTTTATATTTTCCAATCGGTATATACAATATTATTTTATAACAAAATATTATAAAACCCAATTTAGTACATCAATACGGTGTAATAGTCATACAAAATTCGTATGAGACGTAACGACCCTCGTCTTGAGCTGCACCATAATCCTCTTAATAGATTCCGACGGACGGCGCGTCGTACCTACGAGGCACAGGCTTATACATACATTTACCATGGATAGTGTCAATGTAGATTATTTGAAATTGCTATGTTTATTAAGTTTATTAGTATGTCTTTAGCCACTATAATCAAACTTCATTAAAAATTCAGCCTATTCAGTTGACGTCATTGTGAAAGTGCATACTATCGTTTTTAATATAAAAATGAAGGAACCATTTAACTAGTATAAGTCCCGATTTAGGACTCGGATAGGCTCTTTCCAGTGTCTGAGGCCGGTAGTCAATCCATATACCTTCATGGATGCGAAGGAGCATCTCTTCGTCTGTCACTAGCACGGTAAGTGGTCCAATATCTTATGGCACAGCTAGTATTTTTATAATTTAAAAATATGTTCTGTATTTTAATAACAATGTCATTTGAATAAATCGTATTTTAAATTTTTAATCAATATATTTTCAATTTTAAAAATTCAGTTTTCGTTTGTATAAAACAATAGAGAGAAAATGAACAAGAAATAAATGGATATGGAAGCACGAGGTGAGAGCGCTAAGAGGGATTATTGACTCGATCGTGATAGTAATGTGGATATTGAAAATTTGCATAGTTTTACAGTGTATGTGAATTATGTTAAATTGTAATTGGTTTCTTCGTGAAAAAAGTGTTTTTATTGAATGGACTTTATGAAATCATAATTAAACATGAAAATAAGTGATTTTTAATATCTTTTCATGTGTTATTTACTTTTTTATAATTACTAATATACTAGGTAAAATCACATACAAAAATTGAACGAAGTAGAATTTCTGCTCCTCTTGGCTTCCGTCCAAACGCTATAACCAACTAATCTAAACGTTACTATCGAACTACGCCGATTTTTTTATGTGCATATCATAACTTTTGTTATTTACTGTTGTTGAATATTAAATACATACATGCATACATAGCTTTACGCTGTATCAGGGTAGGCAGAGGGAACTTAGTGTTAAGACACTCCGTTCCCCACTTTTCGCTGAATTGAGACATTGCGTGCTGAGTAGCGGAACTCAACGCTTTGCCTTGTTACCAAACCCAGGAAATGAAAAATTATATTTCGCGGAGTGGGGATCAAGCCCACAACCTGTCGCTCGCACAATCCTCTGCGCCACGACAGGCGTCAAAAGATATAAAATAAACAATATATTAAAAATAGATATTATTTTTGATATTTTTTATATTTTTCATAATAAACTTTTAAAGGCGCGACTTAATAAAAGTAAAAGCAACATGTGGCATAACGGCAAACAGTATGACCATGTCATGCTATGGAACCCACTCTACGCCTACGCTCTCGACTCCCTTGTGTAGGCATGCACGTGTACTAATAATTTTATTACAATTTTTAATTAAAAATATTAATATATTTATTTAATATTTATGCGTTCTTGTATACATTCTGTTAATATTATTATTATAAAAAAAATAAAGTAATTTTATTAAAGAAAATCTATTTTTATTATTATTTTTTTTTAACTTCACGCTGTAACCCGCATATAGCAGGGTAGGCAAAGGGAACCAAAGAACCTAGTGTTAAGACACTCCAATCTCTTTCAACAATTCCGTTCCCCACTTTCCGCCGAATGTAGGAATTGCGTGTTGAGTGGCGGAACTCATGTATTTTACTTCTTGTATTTTTACTACTCATTTGTTAATTACAAAATCAAATATTATTATATTTTTAGTCTGCCGAGCGTCCAACAACGTTATGTAAGGCAAGCACGAAAACTTGCGAAAACGTATTTGTATCGTTATCGAAAGCATTTTGTATGGGAAAACTTTAGTTCCTCTTACGCACGGTAGGGGCGCTTTTCAATTCCCATACAAATTCTTTCAATAACGATACGAATTCTTTGTCGTTGTTTGTTGTTTTCGTGCTTGCCCTATTGTTCTTTTTTTAACTGATTTCAAGAAAGGAGGACCAATTCGACTGTATTTTATTATATGTGTTACCGCTTAGCTGTTTACTGGATGAACCAATTTTAAGGATTTTTATATGATAGCTAGTGCTGATGTTGTCTCATTTAAATTAAGTTGAGATCTGACTAGTAGTTTTTGAGTTATTCGTAATAATCGAAATTAGTTTTTGATTCTTGTTAAAAATCTAGTTTATTTTAAAGTGAAATTGTCTTTGTAAATTTTAATTACACTTTGTTTAGCTTCACGCTGTATCCCCCATAAGCATACAGGCCTAGAATCAAGACAAACCATTCATCGCTACATTTGAATAACTATAAATATTTCTAGATAATTGGAACGAGAACAAAACACTATAGAATACTCTAGAAACTCAATGAAATATTTATATTTATTTATTCAATTTATACATTAAAAAGGGTTAAGAATGTCAGTTGTCCGGATATAAAAGTGGGGCGAGAGCAAATACGTGTCAGAAGATAAATAAATAATTAGATATAATTCAACTGAAAATATATTATTTACAATCTATTTATGTGCTTTTTACTTTTTTGGATTTGTATAATTTATTTGTATTGTTTATTTGGCACTTCTATGACTATTTCAGGGGTCAATGAGGATCTAAAAGAAAAGGCAGGTTCATACTTTACTCAAGGCATTCCGTTCACTACTTTTAGCCTGATATTACGTGTTAAGTATTTATTTTTTAGGGATAACGGATGGCAAACGAGTAGGACCACCTGATGGTATGTAATTACCTTCGCCCATGAACATCTACCACACCAGAGGCGTTGTAGATGCGTTGACAATCTAGAGGATACAGATGGAAGGGGAGGATAATGTAGTAGTCCGCTATCGGAACCACCACATTTTGGGGAAACGATGGGTGGGAAAGAGGCAAACCTGGCTGACATGCCATCGAACCGGAACACATCATAAGATATTTGGCAGTTCATCTTTGACATGATAGTGGTCGCGAGCCAGACGGAGGACGAACCTCCTACCAAAGATCTAAAAGAAAAGTCAGAGTGAACCTAGTGTCAAGGCACTCCGTTCGTGCCTTTTTGCCTGGCATTGCGTTTTAAATGGTGGAACTCAACTTAACGCCTACAAAGTGAAGATTTGAAAATGATTAAAATATAATTATTTAACTTATTTTCTTTTCTCCGCTGATACTTTTTCATGAGGTTGTAAATCGAATATTATCGCAAAATGATTTACAAATCATGACAGACATTTAATAATAATGGCAGACCTTTGAGAAACGTTGGTTATATATTTATATAGGAATGACCTTTTGTCATTATTTTTGGAGGAGGCCTTCACCCGAAGAGGGGATCTTGCTGACTAGCATTATGCAAATTTACAAAAAAAAAAAAAAAAGAAAAGAAAAGAAGTATATATATGTATATATAAATAATTCTACACATTATTAACACTAGGTATTAAGCACTATTATTGTTTTTATTAAGAGTAAAGTAAATAGTAACTGTATTTAGTAATAATAGTTTTTTTAAGTAGATTTACATATTATATTTTGTAAGCAAGAAATAATAAAGGCTTTTTTATTTTTTTTATTTTATTTATAGGAATGACATCTAAGTGATAAGTATGCGTGAAACTACTTATTATTGTGAAAAACATATAGCGTACGCATGAGAGAATGTAAAGACGACAAGATGATAGCTAGCTGCTTTGACGTGGAAAATTAAAATAGTTTCTCTCACGTCAAAGGTTATTTTCTTAACTCCAGAATGTATTATATATTTATATATAATATTTTTGTTAAAGTTCACCGTAATATAGTTGTCAACTATAAATAAAAATTCACATATTTTGTTTGATTTACACTTTTCCAATTTTCATGCACTTCCAGTATGATGAGGGGGGTGTAGAAGAAGTCGAGTCATATATTAAGGAACATAATAATATGGGTCTGAAGGTCAATACGCCGTACCGCTTTCCGTCTCGACCGGGCCGGGGCCACATTAATATTTTCTTGGGTGGATTTGAAACTAATTCTTAAGATAATTATCGTTCTTTATGGTCCCAATTACTCTACGATACTATTGATATTTACCATTAATATCTTAACATAAATATATTAGATAATTCTAATATATTTATGTACCTATTTTCAAACAAAATTTATCCTTAATTTTACCTTCTAGTCTAAATATATTTCTACATTTTACTAAAAGACCGTTACTGACAGATTAAGTCTGGAAAAATGAATACTATACGCTATAAACGAAAGTCGAGACAAAGACATGAGTTGTTTTCAAAGTACCGTTGAAAAGCTATATCCGTGACTTTGTTGAATTTGTGATTATTATGCCCTTACTACGAAGAAGTTGGATTCAAATAACTACATAAATATTTTTTTTTAATGTTTTTTCCTGTATAGCAGGGTAGACAGAGAGAACCTAACCTTTCTGCCAGAATTCGAGACGTTGCGTTTTGAGCGTCGGAATTCAACGCCGCGTTTTGCCTTACCAGAGCGGGGAAATAAAAATGATTTAAACATAGCCATTCCCCGAGCGGAAATTGATGCAACGACCATCGTGTTTCCAGTTAAAAGTTGTCCCACTCCGCTACGATGACCTTAATTTTCACGCTTTACCCCGTATATAGCAGGGTAGACAGAGGGAATCTAGTGTTAAGACATTCCGTTCTCTTTCAATAATTCCGTTCCACACGTTCCTTTTCCTTTCCATTGTCGTTATAATTATGTCAAAAGAGTAGAATTTTCTTATATGAATATGTAATAACATGAATTTCAGTTAAATAAAGTTATACATGCTACGGCGTAGCCACTACGTATTTGATATAAAATTAAAGCGTGGATAGCATCGTTTTTGCTAAATTTTACTTAAAACTTTTTAACTCTGATAGTTAAGACACACAGACACAGATCAGACACAGATTACTATCTAATATTATCTATTGAAATATTAGTGCAAACACTAATAACTAAATAGTCTAGCCTGAACTAAATATATCTTAATACAAAAAATGGAGTGATCAGGCTCTCTTTTTTTTTGTGCTTATTTCACAAAATGGGCTTGAAGACTTGAAGATAAAACAAAAGTTCTAATAGTAGGGGGTTGATTTACGAGTGCTTCCTTTTGAATCCATATAATTTCATGATCGAGTTTCTAAAATATTTTCTCTTTGCTCGTAGATTAACTTTATTCTGTTCAATTGCTTTAGCTCGCATTCGCTCTACTTAATGAAATAAGATTGTTTTAATTATATTATATTATCGGTTTCCTTTATGTTGATAAGAAAGTTTTCTAGGTTAATTATTACCTCAGAAAAGATAAAGCGCGGCGTTGGTTTCCCCCACCATACCTTGTTTTCGAGCGGAATATGAAGAATGTAGTGTCTTGACTCTAGTTCTCTCCGACTATTCTACTATGCAGAAACTTTTAGTTAAGTTAATTTGTGATATTTGCCATTTCTTTCCGATCTTAACGAACATTTATATCGAAAAACAGAGCTCTACGCTGCGCTTGGTTTTGGTAGTTACATAAAAAAACAAAGAATGGAGTGTCTTAACACTGTATTACTTCTAAGTACTGTGCTACGCGGAAAAAAACCTTTTAGCAATATAATATAAATAACACAATAAAAAAATCAATATCTAATAATAATATAAAAAAATATATATATTTCTTGGAATATAAATATATAAGAATATTCTATTTAAGCTTATAGCTTTATGTTTGAATAGAATAAGAGTAATTTGTCGTTTGGATAGAATTTGTATGTGCCGAAATAGTTGGAGCTGACATCGAATAAACTACTCGTAGTTTCCAAGAGAAGGGTAAACAGTTTACGTGAGTTGCTTTATTGGAAAATTATATATATCTAATATTATTTGATTTGAAAATACGTACCTTATTTTATTTATGTTTATATATAAGGCAAATTGAAATGTGAATAATACTGTATATCTTTTTTATAGCTTCACGCTGTATCTCGCACATAGCAGGGTAGGCAGAGGAACCTAGAGAACCTAGTGTTAAGACACTCCGTTCTCTTTTAACATTTCCGTTCCCCAATTTTCCATTACTTTTACCCAATTTATTGATCTAAAAAAGAACGAATTAGTTAACTTTCTTTCATTGATATATAATAATACTGTATCAATGAAAAACATTTTACTATTTCATTTTTATTTTCTAAAATATTTTTTTTTTTTTTTTTATGGATACCGGATGGCAAACGAGCAGAAGGACCGCCTGATGGTAAGTGGTTACCTTCGCCCATGAACATCTACAACACCAGAGATGTACTAGATGCGTTGCCAACCTAGAGGATACAGATGGAAAGGGAGGATAATGTAGTAGTCCGCTATCGGAACCACCACATTTTGGGGAAAGGATGGGTGGGAAAGGGGAAAACCTGGCTTACATGCCATCGAACCGGAACACATCATAAGATATTTGGCGGTTCGTCTTTGACATGATAGTGGTCGCGAGCCAGACGGAGGACGAACCTCCTACCACCAAAAAATTGTATTGACATGTACACAGACAATCGATCTGCAAATAAAAATTTATAAAGGAATTTTACAATTACATTCGTGAAAACCATCTGAAATACCTAATACCTACTAACCAATTATTCGTAGCTTACCTTGTCATACTAACGCTATCTTAAAATGACGTCACGTAACATCTATAGTAACAGACTTGTCCCTTATTTATATATTAATAAAGGTGAGGTTTAGGTTGCTTAAATAAATTTTGATCTGTTTGCTATAAACTTTCCAAATAAGTTATAAGTCTAAACATGAAATCATCCTATAAAATTAATAAGGTTTTTTTTCCTTTTTAGTTATTGAATTTATGTGAATTAATATAATTCTTAAGAACTCTTCTTAAATACTAAAATTGAACTTTAACTCCTGTATCTTTGACGTATAGGTGGTTAAATTATTCCATATAATGTTAAAAAGAGTTACAATGTAAAAAGATCAACAATACAGTAAAGTAAAGATAAAAATGCTGTCTCTTTACATAATTTATGAAGAATTAGTACCCATAGCAAAAGTTATAAATAGCGAATACGTAAAATATTCAAAGACTGTAATCTTTAATCAATATCTACGTTAAAACATATGCATAGCACCAATAATCTCTGTCGAATATGAAATATATGTTACTGCAATTCACCAAGTCGAAGTTATTAACACAACTATCCTAGAACACTCTCACATTCGAATTCTAAGACTAATATGGAAATAGTGGAGACCTAGAAACTTGCTCTCTGAATAAACTCTATGTGCATAAAGTTTGTTTAACTCAAACGTGTTTTCATATTTCTCAACGTTTTCTGTCTCGACGAATGTGTATCCGATGTTTAAAATGCAAATATATACTTTAAAATTACTTATAATAAAAGTCAACAACTTACTGCTTGCATGAATATTGAATGTTGCCAAAATGATTTTATAAAAATACATAGAAGTAATTTTGGGTAATGTAATGTTAATCCACAATATTATTTTTGCTTCAGACATTACCAGCGTTTTGC
Organism: Philaethria dido; assembly: GCA_033558755.1. Classification (NCBI taxonomy): domain Eukaryota; kingdom Metazoa; phylum Arthropoda; class Insecta; order Lepidoptera; family Nymphalidae; genus Philaethria; species Philaethria dido. The sequence continues at coordinate 11,751 of JAKGSA010001797.1, read as the reverse complement.
AAAGTATACAGATGAACCTAGTGTTACGACACTCCATTCTCTGCTTATAATCTGTTATAGTCCTATTATTCTTAAAATCCATGTAATATAAAATATATAAGCTAGTATAAAAACAATTAAAACATATTTTTTCATAATAATTAAAAATAAGCAAGATTACTATTTCATTGGAATAACACAAAGTAGAATTGAGTAATAGCCTCTCCAACTTACACAAAAATCCGTACAAACGTCAACAGTCTCTTATAAGCTAACTTTATTTATCTCGTAAAGTACTTGTTAATACTCAACCCGCGGGGGTTGTAGGAGTCTGGCTTCCCCGACTTCGGTGAACTCGACCAGTTGCCCGATCTGTTCACCGATTTCATAAAATACCAACTCCGTTAGACCTTTCTTTGAATATTTATTTGCACAGACTTATCATATTTGTAGAGCTCCATATAATATTGGAGTCTGCAATTTATGTGTTTTGTAAACTGGTTGGTAGATTTGTTTGACGATTGTCGCCGACCTGAGGGGAAGTTGGGGCGCGTGGAGATGAACATTTATAGACAAAACTTGTTTACACTACTTAAAGAATTAAATCACTTTAGTCGATATTTTCTGTCGAGTGGTGACTTTTGGGTCGAACAAATTATAGTACAAACTTGAAACGGTTTAAGTTTGGATACTATTAGGATCTTGCTACAGAAGTATGATAAATTTTCTTTGTTTTCACCTTATAGGAAAATATTGGTAAGGAACTCGTTGAGCGTTAATTTATCATTAAATGTAAAGTAAACATCAAGTTTTTAAAATCTAATTTATATATATTTTTTATCTAATAATAATAATTTATGACAAATAATTAAAAAATGTGTTTTATTTCTCAAATGATTCAATTATTTGTTTAGTGAGACGATCCCAGAAAGTAATTATTATACTCGTGTTGATTTACACAATTTATGACATAAATAACGTAGCATATAAATGACAGACTAAATTAATCACATTAAACAATTCACAGTAATAATAAATTACAGAGTAATACTATATATTCACTATAAAATCACTGTATTTAATCAGAACTTCGCAGTTAATCGCGAGGAATTTAAAACTAGGACAAGAACTTAATAAACAGCCTTACAAGTTATTAAGCAAACTTTTAATTTGATCTTGCGGCGGCCGATAACAATGCAGCAAAGTTAAGTTAGGCGGAGGGGGTGCGGTCGCCGCCAATCTTTCTCACATTGCAGTACAAATTCGTACTTCTCAGTAAGAACACCTCGCAAAACTTTATTCTAAGTAAACTCGCGAAAGTGGCAAACAAGCCGTCTCCCGCGTGTGACACTACCCGCTCCGCTCGTCGCCCCGCTGGCCACTCCGCCCCGCCCGCCCCGCGCCGCCGCCCGCCCCGCGATCGACTATTGCCTCCCTTCTCCAAACAAACGGACAAGTTTTAATGTTTTGCTCACAAACTGTATGATTAAACGTGGAGAGCGGCGGAGAGAGTCGGCCGTAACTTATTGATTTTCCCGACCGAACCCCCGTCGAGTTCGCGACTCGCGGACCGATTTGATAATTGTACGCGACTAGCATATTAGCTAGCTTGTATTGTACTGCCAGAACACTTAAAAGTACTTTTGTAAATGAACAATACTCATAATTCACTTTCGGAAGCCCATCAAAAAGTTTTACAGTAAAAACTAAGTGTTGGCAAGTTTTTTCGTGAAATTGTTATGAGAAAAGTTAGTAGTGACTGCGCAATCGTACCGCGGGCGGCACGAGACGCGCACCCTACAACTTCACGTCGCTCTACGTTCCGAAGTTAACGCAAAGTTCCGCCATTTTGGAACATGCTCACAACCCACTTGTTTTATAAAGAAACTTTTTATTAATTCCTGTGGGCCGCGGAGTGTCAGTAAGATGTTTTGAGGTTATGCTGTGAGTCGATGTACACTACTCTGACTGGAATCCGGTGTTTTTACATGTTTTTCACAGTGTTCGTGGCATTTGTGAGTGTTTTCGAAGATTTTAGATGTTGTTTTGAAGTGTTTCAAGAGTGACGTTTCCCGGATGATGCTCTTGTGATTTGTGTTTACTTCAGCGAGCGTGAGGAGGACGCTAACATCACAGCTTGACCTTGCTTATGGACCGGACGTACGGATAAGTGACAGGTGATAACAACTTTACTTACTTTTTATAGTTTTTCCATAGTTCAAAAGTTTTGAAAACTAAAAGTTTGTGTTAAAAGTAATACGAACATATACTTGCGCGGTTGTGAAAACTTGTATTGACAGTTGAACAAACTTCTTTTACGAAACAAACAAAAGGATTTAAATGAACAAATGACAAATAAAAGCAAATTTTAGTTAATTTAAATTCGAAAAAGTGCTTTAATTGCTGGCTATCGTTTGTTTACTTTCAAGTATAAGATACTAGCGGTAGATATTAGATATAAAGTATATATTTACTTTAAAAGTTATTTACATCAAAAAAATAAGCAATACAAGAGATTATATTAACAAACTTGAACAGAATAAGTAAATATAATAACAATGAACTAAAACTCTTGTTGGTACATAATTAATCAAAGAAACAAGCAAGACGAAGAATTTTAAAATCATATTAAGATGTGACCTTGTGTTAGCGTACCGCGAAATCAATATCTTTTCTTATATAATTATCTTTATCTCATAGTCTCTCGACTTAAGTATCCTTTGTTTGAAATACTATGTTAATTGGAATATTTATGAGGGACAACTTTCTAATGTTGATTTATCGAGTAATATGACTTTAATATGAGTAAGACTAACTTTTATTTTATGAAATTGGCATAAAATACCTAAACCACTTAAAGATATGCAATAAATGGAATAAATTATAATAACCTAATATATATGGAAGGGTACCACTTTGAATACATAATGTTTGGCCTAAAAAAATCTTTTTGATCATAAATAAAATGAAAAGCCCACGATATTGAAGATCGTTTTATTGAGGACGCCATTACAAAGTCATTTCAGTAACCGGCCCCAGTCTCAGTCTATTGTAGAGAAGGAAAATCTTTCTACAGTCACGGTTCTCGATGGGATAACGCAGACGAACCTCGCCCGTCAAAGGTCCTAAGTAAACTTTGTCCTACAAACAATAATTAACTCAATCCCCACTACTCAAAGTATAAACTCGCATAACAGTCAAGAAAGCTATGAAACTTTGTTAAATAACTTTTCAGATAACTTGAACTTGGTCTATTTGCGCAAAGTTGTAAGCGCAATTCTACCGCGAACTAATTCAATCTGTGCTCCCTTGTAATAAATGTTGTTTTCGCGTAATTCCAATTGGGGAGTTAGTATACTTTGCTAAGTTAAAAGTTCTGGACTTTACGAAGCAAAACGCGAACTTTTGTAGAACATTTCAGTGTAGTTAGTACAATGTTATAATGGAAATAAGCACTTCAAAATGGCGTTGCCTGCAGCTGTGTTAATAGCTACGTATGTATAATGTGTATTGATTGTTTGATCTTATGATGCTGATTAGCATGTCATAATTATGGAAACCATTAAAATCGATCTAGTGACACTAAAACTATTATTTATTATATCAAATCTAATGAAAACATAACTTTAATTAATTTTCATCGGTCGAGACCTATATATAAATTGATTTTCAATTCTAGGAAATACAAGATATAATTGAATCAATTTAACTCTACCGGTGACTGAAAGAGCTATGAATAAATTATACAAGCTAGCATAGATAGTGGACTCTTACATAATATAGTTAGAGGAAAATAAACATTGAAACGACATGATAAGCAATCAAATGATGACACGATGATTGAATTATGCTGTTACGTTTAAGCTTGAATGTTCAGAATTTACTGCTACTGTGTATAAATTCTAATAACCTGCTATGCGAAATATACTACGCGATATTTGTTTACATAATCGAATGCAGCTCTTGCATAATGGACTTAGGGCTGAAAATCGTGTGGTGGCACGTTTCGAAGGGACGTTACTACTGTCTCTTTATATTTGCCCCGTTTCTTTTTACTCGCTTTGAACAATAAATGGCCCTTAGGGACGCAACTGTCTTTTAAGTCTGGTACATACGCGTAACATGTTCCTCTTACTGCATCAGGGATTTCGTTTTAATATAAAATAACTTTATTAGTAAAGTGTAACATATTTTTTTTAATTGAGGCCTTTGGGTTAATAAAAAAGTATAATTCGACATTTAATTTCCAACTGATAAATAAAATTGTTGTTCCAATAAACAGTATTTTAAAATTTAAATATTTTTTTATAAACACAAACATGTACATAGTACGCTAAGTACGTTTAATACTCAAGGTAGATTGTCAGTACAAAGCGACTGTAAACAGACTGCCTCGAATTTATTGGACACGGTTCATGAATAGGAAATAAGCTTTACTCTAAGGAAATTAGGTTATGAAACTATGATTTCTTGTAAAACTTATATATAGATTTGCATAATTTTCATGTACATCTTTGTTAAACATTTTTAACCGATCTAAAAAAAAGAAAGAGGTTCTTAATTTGACTGCTTTTTTATGCCTGCTACACCATAACCTTTTATTGAGTGTATCAATTTTGATAATACTCTTATAAATTATAGCTACTGCTTCTAATATGGTTTCTTTTAAATTTAGTAAAGATTACTCTATAAGAGAGTAGTTTTTGAGTTATTCGTAACAATGTTTCTTTAAGTCTTTTCTTTTGTTGTTAAAATCTTAATTATAAAGTACATCAATATAAAAAGTTTTGTAATGGACTAAGAAGGGTCTCGTTTAATAAATCCAAGGGGTAGATTTGACTCCTGCTCGACAATGGATATAAAAATTCAATTGAAACCAGTAGTAACAAGCTACGTTGAATATTCATAGAATATTTCCCCCATTATGCGAAATAGGCACAGACGAACTAATAATAAGTCATTCGCTTTATACACATTGCATACTGTTTGATAGAAGTGAAGGCCGCTGTTATGACTAACCAATAAAATACCTACATAGCAGGCGAGAATAAGTTAATAAGTCGACTTGCAAGTACATTTTTAAATATTAATAGGCGTTATAGAGCGGAAAAGAAATTAAGTAAATCAGACACCTTCAGATATTATTTCCTGAAAATGCTTTTTTTTTTTTTTTTTTATGGATACCGGATGGCAAACGAGCAGAAGGACCGCCTGATGGTAAGTGGTTACCTTCGCCCATGAACATCTACAACACAAGAGATGTACTAGATGCGTTGCCAACCTAGAGGATTCAGATGGAAAGGGAGGATAATGTAGTAGTCCGCTATCGGAACCACCACATTTTGGGGAAAGGATGGGTAGGAAAGGGGAAAACCTGGCTTATATACAGGTAGTCCTTCTGCTCGTTTGCCATCAGTTATCCATAAAAAAAAAGATATTTGGCGGTTCGTCTTTGACATGATAGTGGTCGCGAGCCAGACGGAGGACGAACCTCTTACCACTAAACAAAAAAAACAAAAAATGCTTGAATTTAAATAACAAAAAAAAATATTTACATATTAATTTAAAATAAAAACCACTTGGCTTAAAAAGTTTTAATTTCGACTTATCAACTTCGTACGGACATATTCCTAATTGTTATTATTATTATCTACAAGTAGCAACTTCAGCTTTTTCCAATAAATATATAAAGATGCTATCATCTATCGTTTCATATTTCTAGAAAGCCAAACCATTTTCTGTTTACTCTAGGTATACGTAGATATGACCGCTCTACAGAATTCTTGCAACAAGGAAAACTTGTACTTGACCGGGATCTTAAAGAAAGTACCGAGTAAGAAACTTTCCGTAAACCTTTGTACGGATTTATGTTTCAAAGGATCGTGTTTTAAATATGAAATCTTTAAAGGTTATGATTGCCAAGTTTGTTATTTACTTAAATATAAATATAATATCTATTTCATTTAGATAAATTAATTTCTGAAGTGATAAGGGAAATGTTTGCTGAAATTATTGATTCAATTCTTTCTCTTAATCTAGCCTTTTTTATATATTTTGACATTGTCAGGAATATAAATAATCGAATTGTAAACCATTGTCGAATATAAAAAAAAAAAAAAAAAA
>JAKGSA010001796.1:0-36998 GCA_033558755.1 Philaethria dido | reverse complement strand
TTCTAAGAACACCTGGAGTATCAATACCTATCTAACGACATCTTAACTATATATCAATATTGTTATTTTTTAGCTTTTTATTTTAATTTACGTTTACGGTTCTAAATCTATAAAGTCACCTGTCGTGGCGCAGAGGCACAAATTGTGACTGTGAAAGGGACAGATTCGATGGGTTCGATTTCCATTCTAGGAATTTAAAATATTAAATAATATTTATTTAGTATTGTAATTTTTCTCGCTCTGATAACAATGTAAAACACGGCGTTAATCTCCGACACTTAGGCCTCAATTCGGTGGAAAGTGGGGAACAGAAATGTTAAAAGAGAACGGAGTGGGAACTAGGATTTCTGGTTCCCTTTGCCTTCGCTGCTAAGTGCGCGATACAGCGTGAAGCTAAAAATAATCCTTAAAGGAACAGTGAACGCAGTAAATGGTCGTATTATGTATAACTATGTTTTACAATTAAGAAACGACGTGAGTGCGTTATTGAGTTTAGATTTTCTTCTTTGTTATTTTCATGGGCTTATTTATAAAATCAAAAAAACTATCTAACTGCTATCTGTACTCTGTAAGTATAGATTTAGGACCTAACCAATGAATGTTCACTTATAATGAATATCATAACCCATACCCAATTATTTTTTTATAATATTTATGTAAAAAATATATTTATTTCTAACATCATATAATTAAGCTTAAAAGTTTACATTTAAAACATTTTTGTCAATAAAATTAGAGTAGGCATTCTAGAAAACCTCAAGGTAAAAGCAACGTCCAAAGAAAACTTTTAAGTTCAAGCGATCAAAGTTTAGCTGTAGTTGTTTTCGAGTTCAAACATGAGCTTTTCTACCATACGTTGAAATTTTCTGAACAAAACTTTTGTTATATATTTAAAAAGAAAATTGAAATTTAAAAGCTTTTGAAAATAACGAAATTCATTTTTAACACTTATGTTTTTGTACGCACTTTAAAATACTTTTAAAAAAAAGTTAAAATCATTATAAATTTTTATTAAACCGCCTTTTAGTCTACTTTTATAAAATGAAAATGAGAACAGTAAAATTGAAAATAGATTCGTTGCGTTTTGCACATGGCCTATTTAGTTATGTCACGCGTTTTAAAGACACGTGGCAAACATAAGTACTAATAATTTTAACTTAAAAATTGTTATTTTTAATTGATATGGCATGATGATAAGTTGCCATAGATTCAATGTTAGAAATTAATTTGTTCCGGAAAATATTATTATCGTAATTTTATATAGCCTTGCTATACTGATTCATGTTCAATATTGAATAAGTATGCAATCGCAGATCGATCGGCCGACATCTGTATCTAATCGTGATGGCGAGTTAGCCGAGCGGAAGCTGTCACCTCGCCCGATAAACTAGCACGAGGAAATTGTATTTACTTGAATACAAATATACCTTAGCCTATCCATTATGCTAGATTATAATTGTAGTAGTAATGCTAGCGGATATACTTGTATAAGTTCTTTGAGTTTGACTTGGACATGTAGGTTAATGTATACTTTATTATTTATACGAGTATATATGCTTCTAGATTATAATTAAATAATTATTGGTCCCAACTCGTTTAGTCATTCCTATAGACTGATATACATAGGTATACGTAAGTTATTAAGAAAGATTTACCTACTTGTATTTTTTTTTAATTATTATATTTTACTGTTTAATCTGTTTAAACGTTAAATTAGGAAACTATTTTAGTAATAACTACTAAAATAAATAATTCATTTATACATTTTATACTTTTTTATGTGGCACAAGTGAATTATTAAAAAGTATAATACAAAATTTTATTAAAGCAGTTTAAGCAAAAATATTTTAATATTAATTATTATTTTAGACTTTTTTGTTTGTCTACACGATTGTACCCGATTATAACTTGGGTACAGTTCTCACGAAATTCTACCTCAAAATATTTTACTTTTTGATTGCCTATGCTATAATAAATATGAATTAATTGAATTTTAGTAACACTGTTACTAGATTTAGTAAAGACATGTATCTAGTTTATATCGACATATAGGCAGAGAAAGCTAGCATCTCCAATTCCTTCTCACAAGTATATAAACCAGTAAGACTATATCAAATATAAATACACTTTGTAAATATGACCCGTAGTAGTATGATGTGATTCTTAAGGTCTGCGTCACCATGTCTTTGTAAATTATAACATGCGAATATTTGGACAAGAAGTATCTATTTAATAAAAAATTTACTGTTGACAAACTCAATTGGTATTCTAAATATTCAGATTAAGTACTACACATTTATATATTTAATAAAATTTCGGTCAACATCTAGTATTCATTTCTTGCAAAAAGAAGAACCGGATTGACGCTTTTTTGTTTGTGCAGCGCGAATTCCGCATGACATTGATACGTAGGAATTTGTCAAAAAAAACCGTTACTCAATTGTATTTTTCATTTAAAATTTACATACACAGTAAATCTTTAATTTTTCTAGTACAAAAAAAAATGTGTACCTATTATTTTTATAAAGAAAATTGCGCACCAATTTTTAAAGGAATGCCTACCTTTATAAAAATCTAAATTTCTTTATGGTTTGCCGTTGTTAGCCCAGAGTATTTCATGAGAAAAGCTCTCGTACCATTTACTAAGCAAAAATGAAAAGGCTAATACTACTTTCCTTTCTAATTACTTTACCTTTCATGCACATGTGAACGCAAACGAGATCTCTTTAAAAACTTAAATGAAATGAATGTAAAAACAAGTAGTTACCTAATAGATAATTCTCTCAGATAAACCATTTACATATAGAGTGAACAAATTGAAAAGAGCCAAAGCTAAAATATTTAACATTTTATTCACGGAAATACATGCTGGCAATTTTCAACCAATCTTGTTCAGCCTTGAGTTTGTTAAAGCATTTTTGCAAAATAATGAAGTTTATGAAATTGGGGGAGAGAACATAAATATTTTGGAGCAGTTTAAAAAAATTTAAAAAGAGAGCTCAAGTAAACGTCTCGAATACTGTAAGTAGAAATAGTTGCCGCCGCATCACAAATTAGCTCTTTGTCAATGGGAATATTTTTGCTGGAGGCTAATTACATTTGGGCTTAACCCTTCATAAATCTGTTTTGCTAATTTCGTTTTCCCTCTTAGACAGTACAAATATAAAACTATAATTGCAAATTTTTAACACGTATTTATTAGCTTCACCTGTATAAGTAAGCAAATCAGTTAGTAAGAAATCTTGCAGCGCCAGTTTAATTCAGTTTTAGCTAAACTTGAATACAGCTTGAAAAAATTTTCACTCTTATCTGGATCTCGATGATAACAATAATATTTTCATAGCATTGCTTTATGGGTATATGGCATAAGTAATGATTATTTATTTAAGCGCATTTGTTTGAAATTAATTTATTTTCACTATTACTTTTACTTAATCTTGAAATATAAAGTACTGAAAAGGTTTCGTACAAATATTTTTACCGATTTATTTATATAACCTCGTTTTCTTTTAAAAATGGTAGTTCTGCAGCTTTATTTGACGTGACTTTATGACAACTGACATTTGGAAATGCAGCGTACATTCATGCAATTTCAAATCTTTATTGTTTGCGTTAATGCTTGGGAAATGTGACTTTTTATAGGAAGGAAAACTTATGTTGCTCCTTTATAACGATGAAGCAAAACTTAAATGAAAAATAATCGTGCCTTTAACAGCCGGAAAAGAATGCGCCTGATTAAATGAAATTAAATGCAAAATCGAAGACTGATCTCGTGTGGAAATGTAAAGTTATTACGGTACCTGAAACTGGGTTTCTAGCTGATGTGGCGACCCAATGGCCCGCCGCCTTTCTGCCTGATGCGCCTTTCATAAGAGCTTTTTTTTTGAACCGAAGAGCTTCATGGCTAGTTTGTTGTCGGTGGGCTGGAAGAGTGCTTGAAACTTGGTTGCGAAGAAACCCCCTGTTTTGCATCGGGGGCCAAAGTGCAGGCTCCACGGGCAATGCTGTACAGGGGGAAACATCGTCCAAACCACCGAAATGGACCTTGCTGCAAAGCTGCTGCCCTGCTTCAGCGACATATCGCGGCGTCGCCTGTCATGAAAAAAAAATTGCATTACATTTTTGTTTCTACTGTGATTTGTGCCAACAACTCAGGATTGATACAATATTGCGTTCTCTAATTTTCGTTTCAGAAAGTAAAAAAATATAGCGCCGCTTTGGCTATATTTCGCCCAACCTTGATATATAGACATATTGACTGCAAAAGCTTATAAAACATATAAAATAGACTCATAATGTAAACAATAACAATACAAAAGCAAACAAAAAACAAAGACTTAGTTGAAGAATCTCTATTCTGAAAGTGGAACTGTAGTTTGAATTGTCCACAACAAACACATATAACTCAAAATAAGAAGTTTTGCGATACAAATCGCAATTTTGTATTTTTTATTTTATTGATATTTGAATAGTCTGCTTCTAAGAGACAACTCTTAGAAGCAGACTGACAGCAAAAATATACAAGATAATAATGAAAGTTAACATTTGTTAGTCATAGGCGAGTTACGACATAATACGAAAGTGAGAGAACGTCCGACATTTACAAGACCACTCATTTTACAGTCCAACCTGATTATTTATATGGCGCAAAAAACAAATAACAGGAAAAACTTGAAATTTTTATAAATAATTGTGTATAATAATAATGGGAAACTAAACTTTCAATTCTGAGACTGTTGAAAAGGCGGACGTCCGGTAGTCTCAATCAATAGCCCAGTACTTAGTCCATCCAAAGTTCCATTCCATAGCCCTATTGCGTTTTCATATGTTCCATAGCCCTACGCATTGACAGGTGACCGTCTCTGAGCACTGCTCTGCGGTTACTCAGAGATGGATCCCGGTCAATGCGTCAGATTAAAAAATATTGTTGTCTCAAAGGTCTCTACGTAAGTTGGACCAGTGTCCCTACAAGCCTTTCCAGCGACCGTCTCCTTTTTGAACCTGAGAACCTGTGGATCCACAAATAATTTAATAAAATATACATGTTACAAATTAAACTCTAGGTTCTGTTTCTACATCAGATAACAATTAGCTATTTTTTCTAGAGGAAGTGTCGATAGTTGTATTTGTAGTATAAATCAGTCACAGCTTGACAGCATCTTGCCCCCTTCCTTCAAATACAAATTAGTGACATATTAATAAGCTCTTTAATGACAAAACTAATGATACATATAATAAAAGAATTGCATGAGATTATTCAATTGTATTTCCTGTTAATACAATTTTGTTTTGATATATTTATTAAGTACTACAAGACCTATTCTTTAAATTATCTTTTTTATTTTACAAATCTTTCATTGAATATTTCAAGAGTAACGCAACATTTGTGCTTTGTACATTAAGTAAATATACAATGGCTATAAGCATTTGCAGCCCGATTGTTGAGTCGATGTGAATGATACCATTACCTATGAAATTGCAATAATAGATGCGAGGAGAGTACTTCCACAGAAAAACCCTACCAGACATAAAATCATTATCTACATTTGTAATGTTATAGATAGTTTTAAAAATTGTTAATAACGAAATACGGTTGGATAATTAAATGAATATTTACTTTTTAAATTTTAAAACTATTATCCACACCCCACTAAGGGTTAGATAGATAGATAGAAAAAACTTTATATAACTGAAATCATACATAAGAAAATTTTAAATAATACAAAAAATGCATTAAAGGCGGCCTTATCACTAAAAAGTGATTCCCTTCCAGGCAAACTAAACTGAAGGGATTTCATAGGATAAAAGCGGGCACAATGCGGTTACATACATACTTAAATTTGGTACAAATCTTATAAAATACTTACATTTTATTTTATTTACTTAGAAAATATGCAAATACTCCATTTATTCTAATGTTTAAAATCAATCAGATCGAGCGAAGTTAGCAATCTATATTGAAATTGAATCCATGCTACCAACAATACTGCCCAGAATGTAACATGCCGAAATCAATAGAGACTGTGTATTCAGTATTGAGCACAATGGCTAGTGCCCGAGGCGCGGCAATCAAGGCAAATGGTTATTGTTCTTTCCAATGTATGCGCTTGCACAGTGTTTAATATAAAACGTTTCCTGTTTATATCGTTCAATAGTACCTGTTTGGTAGCTAACGTCGCAGTTCCGGTGCAATTTTAACAGTTTAAAAGTAAATAGCTATGTTATTATCTACATAAAGATTATCGTATTGCTTTATAATAAAGTTTATATGTAATATGTAATCTTTAAATTGCTAATTTATAGAATAATTTGTATATACAATTATATATATATATATATATATATATATATATATATATATATATATATATATATATATATATATATATATATAAAAAAAAAAAATATATATATATATATATATATATATATATATATATATATATATATACTTAGTTGTTAAGATATTTATTGCAATATTTTCAAAAAAAAATTTTCATGTATACAAAATTAATAAGTTAATATGCCATATTTACAGTATAAACTGAGAAGGTTACAATATATAGATTTCAACAATAGACGATGTCTCAACCAATGAAATTATAAAAATTATCCTATATATTGGGGATATATGATACCACTAGGTTCCCTTTGTCCTATAATACGGGAGATTGAGTGAGGATTAAAGTTAAAAATCAATGTGAAGCATACGAGCATATTACACAGGGACATCTCATACTTATTACAGCTGATAAAACAGACGATTAAACAATGAGCCAATAGCACTTCATTGATTCAAGTGGCGTCAACACTGAAACTCGAGATCGCCAATCAACTGTCTTTATACAATGTCATCTTAATATTAGAATCGTTTAATTTGAACTTTGTATGAAAAGTAGAAACTATTTAACAATTTTGTTACTTTTACAGTATTATATTAGTTTCAGTTCTTTATAAAATAATGTACCAACTTTTTATAGTTTTTTAATATGTACAATCGTGAAAATGTTTAAATTGCTACAAGTTACGACACAACGTCAAATTCGTTACAGCTAGTGTATATAATTTGTATTTTTTTATAGATTTGTTTTTGCTTCACGCTTTTCCCGTATATCTGGGTAGTCAGGGAGAACCTAGGAGTGATTATCGAACCCAACCAATCTGTACAATTAGACAGTCCCACTGCGCCACGATGACCTTAAAGCATTTGTCATCTATTTAGCTTATATTTATTTTTATTTTTGACGCATTTCCCACGTATTAAGGGAGAAGTAGAAGATAATTATACTTTACTCCTTTCCGTAAGTAAAGGAATTACAATGTAAGTCATTACAATTTGATTAGGGGCAATGTGTTTTATTCTTGTGATTGTTGCCCGCTTTATTAAAAATATGCAATTATAATTATATGTTTATGTATGTAAATAAATATACAATGATGTATGTATGTATTTAAATTAGCCCGATTGTGTGAGAAAGAATATCTCTTCATATTGAATACTACGATCAAAATATATCTAGTAAGTAAATATATATTTTAGTGCTTAACTAACTCCTTGAAAATTACATTTATACAAAAAATGCAAACAGAATATTTTCCAATTATGCGATCCGATTACATCAATTTTACATTACAAGCTATTTTATTAAGAGTATCAGATGTTACCCTCTGCGCATTCATTTAGGCAAATTCGTATACTTTAATTAAACAGTCACAGGCAGATACGGCCCGAGGAGGTGATACAGATCTTAAGAAGCGTGAAGATATTGGCAAAATTATGTTAACGAAACCTCACTGACGCCATTAATTGAAAAGTATAATATTAACTAACTCATCAATGAAAAAAGATAATCATGAAAGCAAATAAACAGCTAATAAAGTTTATAAGAAAATTTTATCTGCATTTTTTGTTTGATTTATGAAATAAAACAGTATCAAGTACGAAGGAGAAATTAAAATTCCTATGTTATCGTGTGGAATATTGCTTGGTTATTTTCCGTCCGATCAGATTAAAAATGAAACGTGACATTAAGAAAAAACATGGACTTAATGATATTGTTTTGCACTTACAGCATGCACGTATGTAATCTAACGCTTTGAATTGATACTGATTATTGATATAACAGAAACCGAAACTTCTTTGATATAATAAATTTTTATTGAGTTGCGGAATTCCTTTAAATTGTTATTAGAAAAAATGTATAATAAAATATATTATTTGTCATTATAAGTACTAGATACATCATAATTACTATTTCATCGATTTCCTTTATTTCTTGTAATATGGATAATATCAGCAAACTTCCTGTAGTTATAAAATAAAAATACTAAACGTGATAATATAGAAGTATTTATGTTGTTTCTGTTAATAACGAATGAATTTCCTTATATTCTATTAAGTACTTACTTACCCTTAGGCATTTTAATTTTTCCCAGTTTAAATTTTCCTTTAAATGTAGCCGTGGTGATTAGTTTTTATATAGACGGGTTATACATCAGCCATGCATTCCCAACATCACAAACACAGAGGGACACACAAAATTAGTTTCATCTACATACACAAATTAACAAATGACTATATTGTGACTATATTTGGCTTCTGTTTTGGCTGTAAAGAAATGAATTTATAATATTGAAAATTATTTATACCAATATCGGCATGACGGTTGGTATGACGTTATCGCTTCAGGTAACGGTTAATTATAAGTATAATTACTATTAATAAGTAAAAAAACTCAGTTCTGAGTAATTTATATTATAGACTATGTCAATATAATATAATTATGAGTCATACATATCTATTACGATTTTTTTTAAATATAATAAATATTTAACGAAAGGTTGATTACAAAAGAAAGATTTGTTATTACCGAATTTCAAAATTTACAATTAATTGAACGTGTTTCAAATGAGTCATAACCATTACGCTCATGTTTATAATTGTATATTGTATATATACAATGAGGTATATCCAAGAATCATCATCAAACACAGTCATAAAGTGGATCGTAAACTAACGTAACAAACTAACATCTAGAAATTGTCTAACAGAAACATTGTGACTATAAATCATTTATAACGTTTAAAGTAGCCTGGATACAAGGCATCAACGTCTACTACATAATATACGTACATTGTACATGAGGTAATAGCATTAGCCCTCTCAGTTGAGGTGCAATTTGACAAGTGCAAATTATATCTCAGAATAGACTCAAGACGTCCCAGACAATTACCGGGCAATTGAGACAAAAGGATAATGTTTGGCCGCTGTGTCAAGGCCGGCTTTATTTGTCCAATTGAACATAAAAATTGATACACTATAAATTGTTTGTAATTTAATTACGGTTTTATGTTTTTTAAATAGTTTTACCGGTTTCGTTATAGGATAACGACAGAGGCACGGTTTTAGATTCGAATTTTGTTTAATTTATCCTTTTGTATGTTATTGTTAGTCCAATTATATATAAATATTCATTTATATACATATGGGTGTTACAGTTATAATATTTGAGATTAATGAGAAAAAAGTTGGAAATAATTGTATCATATTTATTTTTTTGACATATGTAGGTACGTATTTACATAATTTATACGAACTAATACCTCGAGTTTTCCAAATGTGTGCGAACAAAAGAATATCTCTCATCATAATAAACCTTAACCAGTATTAAGAATTACAAAAAAAAATAACAAAATATGACATCATAGTTTAGAAACAACTAGCACAGCTTATTGTTTCATTATATAAAGAATAATACATTTCTAAATTCCAAATAGTGAACTATACTTCTTTAGTAGCAGTGATTTATTCTAGCTCGGTTTTGGTTGTAAAAAGTTGATGTAACAGTTTCTTGGGATTCTCAGAATAAATTCGACTACTGGCTAGTATCAAAGATGCATGGGTTAATACGAACAAGAGGTGAAGGTCACCAATACTGTACATTTAACCTAATTTACCTTAAAAAAATAAAGTAAGCTTAAAAAATCATAATTCATAATAAGGTTATAATAATAAATATTGCTAATAGCTCAAAAATACACTTTGTTTAGAAAACATTTTTGTACAATGTATAAATATCACCGCTTTTTTTAATTACATATGTTAATATTTTTAAATTAATAAAACAATAGGTTATTTACACGGATTATTGACCGTCTTATAGCTTTATGCAACTTTTCTATTATATATTTCTTCCTAATGTTTTATTTAAAATATATAAGTATTAGTAATCATTATCACTAGAAAGTTGCAATATATGTAGATTTGCGCGGTATTTGTGCATTCACAATCTCTCGAGGGGACAACAGGACATTCTATTACACTATAAATCTCGTTCATATTGTCGTTAACGATATAAATTAGCTCCAAGTATTGTATGCTTCCAGAGAGGTTCAGCTATAAATAGATGAACCAATAGCGATATGTTTTCAAATAATATTGCGTTATACATACAAACAAATCAGCGAGTGAATGATTGACCGAGATCGGTTTACTCACTTTCGCGGCTCGCCAGTCCACATGTGTACTTTCTTAGCTTATGGAACAAGTAATTGGTGAATCCCGCACAAAACATATTGAAAGTTTACTAGGAAATGTCAACTCGTGATCGGTGTCAACGTCATTTTTGTGTGATGAGAGTGGCGCGTGCGGCGGGTGGGTGACCACGCGACCGGTCGTCGCACATAACGCGGTACAATTGACTACTCGCGTCAAGACACGCTACAGCGCCCCCGAAAATAATATACACGGAGCTTTAGCTATTAACCATGTACCAATGGTTGCACGGCCACCCGACATGATCATCGGCCATGCACTGCCATTTATTCCTTTCAGACGAAAATCGGTTTGATGATTCATTAATAAAAGTGCTACTGAGCTGCAATTATAATCAGCGTATATATATGAGAAGCCATGTGTTTTTTATGATATGTTTAAAATCATTTTATTTAAATTGACGGTACTGGAGAGTGTAATCTCAATGGAAGTTGAAAAATTTTAAAAGGAAAGTTAAGTTAAAATGACTAACTATAAATGACTAATGACTATAAATATTTTTATATCACAATTCACAACCATTACAGAGATCCTAACGATTCTTTTATCCACGTGATTATTTCACAAGATAATAGATACAGATAGATGACAAAATTCTTACGTAAAAAATAATTGTAATGCAGTAGATGTTTAGTTATAACACAGGTATAATACACGTAGGTGGGTAGGAGGTTCGTCCTCCGCCTGGCTCGCGACCACTATCATGTCAAAGACGAACCGCCAAATATCTAATGATGTGTTCCGGTTCGATGGCATGTAAGCCAGATTTTTCCCTTTCCCACCCATCCTTTCCCCAAAATGTGGTGGTTCTGATAGTGGACTACTACATTGTCCCCCCTTCCATCAGTATCCTCTAGGTTGGCAACGCATCTACAACATCTCTGGTATTGTAGATGTCTATGGGCGAAGGTAACCACTTACCATCAGGTGGTCCTTCTGCTCGTTTGCCGTCCGTTATCAATAAAAAAAAAAAAAAAAAGGTGACGGTTTGTTCATGTAATAAGCAAATACTATTATTATTCATTACTTTTATGTGAATTTCACACAGTATTATTGTAAATTTGATATATTCGACAGACATTTTTGAACTCGTTTGAGGGGTGTTAATCAATATTTTATTAACTTAAATATACTTAATGCACTAAGCGGTCCAATTATGTAAATAGTCTCCTAAGCTATTATATTATATTGAGGTACATATCTATTTTATACCATATAAAATATATTATAAGATAGTAACATAACTTTTTGTTATTATTTTTTCGACTTTGTAATCCTTACTTAATATTATAAATGTAAAAGTAACTCTGTCTGTCTGTCTGTTACGCTTGCACGTCTAAACCACTGAACCGATTTTGATGAAATTCGGTATGAAGATAGAACTGAACATAGGAAAGGACATAGGATACTTTTTATTGCGAAAAAAATGGTAGAAGGGGTTGAAATAGGGGATTAAAGTTTGTATGGAAGTTCCTTATTCAAATATAAAATCATGTAAGATTGTTCAACTGTTTACAACTTTCACACCTAAACAACTTAACCAATTTTGACAAATAGTCCTTGGGAAAGACTATAGACTACTCCTTACCATGTCGCGCGATATGACCGAATTCCACGCGGGCGAAGCCGCAGGCGGAAAGCTAGTCATTTATAGATGTCGAGTTTATTATGTATACTTCAATATATTTTTTTATTAGTGATAAATAATATGTGGCACCCCTATGATTATATTTAAATGACTTTTGCAATTCTGAGAATAATTATATTTTTTATTGTTTACACTTTGTACGTATCGGCGCGTGGGACATAAGCATAAAATAATACCGCAAAAAGATTTAATGCTTTATTTAAACTAAATATAAGTAAACAGATTAAAATGTGCTAGTGTTTGCTAAAAGCCTCCAAATATTATAATATTTATCTTATTTAACTAATAGGCGATTACCAAACTGATTTCCAAGAAACTGTATTCAGCTTATAACATGTTATTAAGACAACTAAAGTGTTTAAGTAAAGGCAAAATTGCCTATCTCAAATTTGAAGTCAGAAGCTTAATCCCATATAAAAAAAAAAAATCCCTAAATACATTTAAATTAATTTTAAGTTACATATTTATAAACACAGATCTTTGTGCTTAAATATGGAATATCAAGCCCCATTTAAATGCACGTGTTCGCATTGTCGAGAGGGATTCCATTCCAAATCTGTATTTATAGAGGCAAAATGCGGATACGTGTAAGAGTTAAAAGCATTCGGCGTACGCTTTGGTCAAATATATTCGTATGAATATTTCAGTTAGCGCCACTACTGCCGCCTTGTTAATATTAACCATATTTACTTTTGTATTTGGTGGATTTAATTTTCACGTTGTGACCAAGCCAGTATTGCATATATAGCTACACTTTAATGGTAAATGGTTGGTAAATGGAATAATTTAATGATAAACAACGTTTATTCAGGTTAATAAATAAGTATTTATTATACAGAAAGTGCAGTGTATTTGCTATTTTTAATCTGTACACATGGCATCAACTCAAGCACCATTTTGGAATTATTGTTTGATATATGGCGACACCCAACGCTATAAAATCAAACAAGGCACAGGGTGAGACTAAATATTTTATAGTTTCATAATAAATCCGTACAAACATATTAAAGCTTCATTGCAAACTAACGTAAGGAATTAGAAATGGTCTATACAATAATAAAAAAAAACAAAACACTAATATCACTTGAACTTCAATTTAATATTACGTTATAATACGAAATTA
Source organism: Philaethria dido (assembly GCA_033558755.1). Taxonomy (NCBI): domain Eukaryota; kingdom Metazoa; phylum Arthropoda; class Insecta; order Lepidoptera; family Nymphalidae; genus Philaethria; species Philaethria dido. The sequence goes on along the minus strand of JAKGSA010001796.1, from coordinate 23,672 downwards.
TATATATATATATATATATATATATATATAAATATTCGAAATATTTTAATTTATCTTTTAAATATTTTGCGAAAAAAGAGCTAAAGTATCTAATCTCTCAATGTAGTTTTAATCCTATATTCATGTTTTGATGGAGAAAAGCCTAGGCACAAAAAACTATAAGCGACTTTAGCTAAAATAGGTTAAAGCTTTGTCGTTCTCACTAACAATTTCAAATGGTATTTTCTGAAGCAAATTTTATTTATTGCCTTAGGACCCAATTAATTCAAGTATTGCGAAGTTAAATTCGACCACAGTTTTAATTTTAGCTACAAAGTTAGCAAGTAAGTTTGAAACAATTCAGAAAAGAGTAATTGGATGTTCAGTGGTAGTTCATGAGTTTGTGGATTGCTAATTACTACAAATGAAATTATGCTACGATACAAAGTTGCTTATATATATGAACATTTCTCGCTGTTGTTGAGGAATTTCTATACTTTGGGATGTTAATATTAATCAAGTTAATTAATAACTATTTATGAAAATAGCTATATATCGCACTATTGTAGTGCAGGTAAGTGTTTTCCAAGACTGGTTAAATCGAGTGCCATTGTGGTGTTTGATTCCACAAAGTATTTTATATGAATGGGTAGTGTAGAGATTGAAGGAGAATTGAAAGGGAACGGAAATTCTCATTGAATGAATCCAAAAAACAGATGCATTAAAATATAAATTAAGACAAATTTAAACATGCCCACGATTGCGGCACGAATGCTTAGTATAACGCTCCAATCGATGGCTATGTTTTTCTTAGGTAAAGATATAAACTGTTTCTGTCACAAGTTTTTTTTGGGTTCACGTAGTCTATACTACGTTCTCAGGTAGGTCCTAGCGTCACAAAGTTCTAAATTCTAAAAATGTTACGTGTGAGTGGCGGAACTTAACGCCGTGTTTTGTCTTAACAGAGCGGAAAAATGAAAATAATTTAATTTTAGTCATTCAGTAGTTCGATTCCCACTCTATGAGTTGGAATCGAACCCAAAATCAATCACAAGTTACAAGTATATTTGATTTTATTGAGTCAAATATACGTAAAATTTGTATGAAACATAAATTTAAAAAGAAATAAGAATGCTTTTTATTTGCCCTTCGCATAATCGAACTTGCGTAGTATAATTGAGTTTATATTTTTCAGACACGTCACGTTTTTAAATAATATTATTTATTTGAGATGAGAATAACCTATTGCAAAATTAACATTGACCGGAACATGGAACAGATAAAAAATATTTACGTACTGTGATAGATCCGTTTGATTTTACTACATTTGTTTCCTTTTTAAAAACATTAATCAAATTTCATTATTTAGTTCATTTTGCAATTTTAACTTCTAATGTTATCTATATATTATATGGATTATAAAAGTAGCTGAATTTAATATGACAAAAGCAGCTGCACATATCAAATGCTCTTGGCTAGGCAAATCTGTAACCCGATAAATGACAGGTGGTTTAACAACTTGATTGAATATACTAGATATTTCTAGGTCTTAAATTATAAAAAAAAATAGGTAATAAGGATCGAATATCTAAGTATAAATATATTGTATTTATAAAAAAAAAAATAAAAATGTTGAGATTTCTAATAATATATGCAATTATAAATGTACTAAGTACTTGATATGAAACAAGTTTGCTTTGGTCTTAAACGCCATTTTCTACTATTTTTGGTCTCTAAGTTTCATTTGTAATAAAATCCATATATTCATTCATTCTAAATGTAATAAAATATTCTTAAAAAATAGAACACCTACAGAAGAAATTAAAGAGAAAAAATAAATTTAGTTGCCATATTATTGTTGTGCTTAAATAAATTCGATATCACAGCGTCATTGAACCATTATAAACGGTAAAATTAATGTAAAAAACAGTGAAACAAAGTGTATACAAAAAAAAAATTATAGGGTAAAATAGTATTCGTTGAAAATAGCAAATTACAATGAGTCATAAGTTTATTAAGAAATATATTTTTTCTTAAATAGATTATAACAATTGACTTAAAATGACAAAGTGGTTTTAAGTACATGTTGACCGCGTAAATAATTTATTCTTCCGTGTGGTCAGACTAAGGTTTCTTTACCACACGTTATGTAATAAGTATGTGTTATAATGGATAATTTAAATAGTTTCCTATAGTTATTTAAGAGAAAAATAAACTGATATTTTGATGTCAATTAATATATTACGCAACAAGTCTGAAATAAAGTTAGCAACACGTTACACGCTCAACAACACTAGCACTCTCTGATCACAATACTATACAAGAAATTAAAAGAAATATACTTTATATTTATTTCGTTTTTAAGTTACAAAACTATTTTAAGTATGTACGTATTGAAATAATACTATTCGCACGCAGTCCTATGGTGACTCCTTCACCATTAAAGCTGCGATTCTTTGGAATACCCTACCGCGAGAAGTACGTCAGGCTGAGTCAGTTCACATTTTTAAGCGCCGTCTTAAAAACTATCTTCTATCGATATAGATTGTATTTGTATGTATTTATGTAATTATCGTGTATGTAAGTTTATTATTTTCTGCTATTTATTTTTATATAAATATGTATGTATGGTTGTATAGTTAGATATTTTTATTTATGTAAGCTTATATGTAATATTTAGCATGTACATCTTTAAGTAAGTTTAGTATAGTAATATAACATTTAAGACATTTGTACACCAACCTATATTCCTGAGAATCCTGATCTTTTCATAGTAGGGGTTGCCTGGAAGAGATCGCCTATGGTGATAAGGCCGCCTTTACGCCAATATTGTACACTAATTATTATGTATTTATTTCAAATAATGTTGGTGTAATAAAGTATTAAATAAATAAATAAATAAATAAATAATACTATGGTAAATTTTTGACACTGACTAGGGATAAAGCGTGAAGCTAAGTAAGTACATCACTTTTTTACTATAGTATTACAGTTGAACATAACGTAACTAGACTCATTAAGGAATTTTATATTCAGAGTATTGATATAAGGAGTAAAATCATGTAATCATGATAACTGAATAAAATATCGAATATCGAGACGTCTGTAGCAAAATCGTTTGCGTTTCAAATTATACTTCAATGACTACGTCCCAGTTCAAAGAAATTCGTCTTGAACTTGAAACCAGTGTTATCGTTTCAACAAGCTGTGTATAGTAAATTAGTTACACACGTCACTCGCACATGTTCCGATAATTTTAACACACAAACAGTAGAATGTTGTTCTTAAGTTTTTTTTCTCAAAAATCCACCTAAACGGGAGTTTCGTTAAAATATTAAGTCATCATATTTTGTCTATTTTAAAAACATTGTTTGGTTTATGACGGAACCCCATTACTACTCGTATTTATTTTTATAAGAAAACCGAGATATCTTTTCGACATATTATAAACTAGCTTTCCGCCCGCGGCTTCACTCGCGTGGAATTCGGTTATATCGCGCGACGTGTAAGGAGAAGCCTATAGTCTTTCTTAAGGTCTAGACTATTTGTCAAAAAAAAATTATAAATTTTTTCTTTATAAAAATTTTTTCACGATAAAAGATATCCTATGTCCTTCCTCAAGTTCAGTTCTACCTTCATACCGAATTTCATCAAAATCTGTTCAGTGGCTTTAGCGTGAAAGCGTAACAGACAGACAGACAGAGTTACTTTCGCATTTATAATATTAGTAAGACCTTTTTTATTATTATTTAAACACATTTTCATGCAGATGATAATTAGTGAATGTTTACAATATAGAATTTTTTCCAAGTACCAATTTTACCCATTTTATACAGATCACAACTTATTTAAAATTTATATAAAACTTAAAAATAACTATATAACTTGAACATCTTAAAGTACATCTTGCAACACATATATTTAAATTTCCGAACCACTTTTTTAAATATATGCCATATAATAGACATTAGTCAAAGTCAAATAATTTTATTCAAAATAAGAAGTTACAAACTTCATGTTTTGAACGTCAAATAATTTACCACCGGTTCACTAAATTTAATGCCTCAGACCTGAGAAGAACCGGCGCAAGAAACTCAGCGGGACTTTTCTTTTTTTTTTTTTATATTCGACAATGGTTTACAATTCTTTATTAATGACAATGATACCTTTGAAACAGACTGGAGCGAGCACTTCATTCCCAAGGAGTGTTATCATTTATAAAATCACTAATTAGGTAATAACACACAAACGTCTTTTTACAATTTTTTTAAATTGCAAAATGGAAAGTTCTCGGACGTTTTCTGGGATTTTTATTTTTTTTCTGGGATTACATACATATATTTAAAAAAAGATAGATAAAACAAAAATGCAACCAATTTTTATATTATCAGCGTTCCACAACTCACATCTGAGTAATAAAGCTACACATTCTTATTTAATAATTAGATAAAAAAGTTAATGTTATTTTGCATAAGAAGGCGATAAGCTTATCCATCGTGACAAGCTTTGACATACCTATGTAATTAGCTTTACACCAATTTTGCTTAAAGTGGTTTTTTATATGTGTGCATCTAAGAATATAAAAATTAATCGAATTATCGTGTACATTGATTTGATACGAGTTGCCTTATATATCATTTTTTTTCTCATAGTAAAACACTAAAGTGTTCTTCTAAAATGTCGTACAGTAATACAATCGATTATATGAATGTCCAGTTTTTGTTTGCTAGAAAGATAATTATACTAATCGTTCAATGACATCGAATTCCTTGCAAACAGGGGTAATTCATCTTGTCATATTAACATATTAATTCTTAATTATTACTGTCTTTCAAATAAGCGTGCGGACCGTCGATGTTTATTCTCTGAGGTAGAAACTAGTGCTCATATCACATTTCATATATAATTGATATCTTTAACTAACAATAAGATCTTTATGATCTCTATAAACTTATTACAAAAGTTAAATGTGTGTGCGTCCTCCGACTGGCTCGCGACCACTATCATGTCAAAGACGAACCGCCAAATATCTAATGATGTGTTCCGGTTCGATGGCATGTAAGCCAGATTTTCCCCTTTCCCTCCCATCCTTTCCCCAAAATGTGGACCACCACATCAGAACCATCTGATAGTGGACTACTACATTGTCCCCCCTTCCATCAGTATCCTCTAGGTTGGCAACGCATCTACAACGTCTCCGGTGTTGTAGATGTCTATGGGCGAAGGTAACCACTTACCATCAGGTGGTCCTTCTGCTCGTTTGCCGTCCGTTATCAATAAAAAAAAAAAAAAAAAAAAGCAAAATTACCACGAACATTTTGTATTTGGTAACATATTCATTTACAACTACACCATGTTTTTATAAAAGCGGTAAAAATACTGCTTTGGTTATTGAGGAAAAGGTACTTTTAAATTGCAATAAGTAATAATTTTATAGCTGAAAGAAGAGATGATAGTATAGGTTTTACATTTAATGAAAATTTAACAAGTCTGAGAAACAAGCTGTAATTTATTTTAATCAATATTATCTAAACTTCTACCAAGTAACTTAAAATCACTTCGATAATCTTATTAATATTGAAATTGGTAGATTAAACTTTGTACCAAGATTGAAATTTGTATGTATATTTAGGGTATTATCATGATGATTTAGCAAATATTATAATTAAATTAAAAGGAAAAAATGTAAAGTAATATTATGTATTGTATAAGCCACAACATTACTCTTTTTGTTTTATACAATCATATTTTGTTTATTTTATTTTAGGGTAGAAAATCTAATGGCATAACAATTGGTTCTACGTTTTAAATCAATTTAGAGAAGCTTCCAGGATTACGAAATCTAACATCGAGTTTAACTTTATCAGACCAGGCTCTTCTCAAAGTGGGGTCACACTGGACTACAATTACACGTCATCATCATCATCATCCAAGTACGTTTCGAACTAGCCACTACACCAGAACCAAAAAAATGTTTTACGCTTTTTTGCCATGTTTAGTAGAGAGAATCTAGAGTTTTTTCTTAATAATTTATATAATAATTATTTTCCGAGTCGAAATCAAACCCACGACCAGTTGAGTTTACGCTATTTCACTGAGTCACAATGGCCTTAACTACCCAATGATTAAAAATCTTCATCAAATAATTACTGTTCGTCTATGATTAAATCTAGCAATATTAATTATTGAGCTCATTTAGCTGACGAGAGTCGTTTACCATTTAATTAGCGCTTAGGTATACATAATATCTAAAATTATCTAAATATTAATCACGAGAATGCTTGTCCAAATTTGTTATATTTATTACTTCCTTATACCTTTAAACCCTGTCGTGGCGCAGAGGCACAAGCGTGCGACTGTAAATGCGACAGTCAGTGGGTTCGATTTCCACTCCAGGAAATGGAATTTTTCATTTCCTGGGTTTGGTAACAAGGCAAAGCGCGGCGTTGAGCTCCGCCACTCAGCACGCAATGCCTCAATTCGACGGAAAGTGGGGAACGGAGTGTCTTAACACTAGGTTCCCTACCCTGCTATATGCGGGATAAAGCGTGAAGCTATGTATGTATACAGTGTGAAGCTTCCCTATACCGGCATATGCAAGATCTTTATATGTATACAAGTTTTTACCTATTCTTATTTATACAGTATTATATTTTGTTTTTAATTAAAATCGACAAGAGGAAATGACCTTGTAATTTTGCGGCCGTGGCCTTTAGTTGTTAGGAAATTTACCGTTTTTTGACCCACAATTTATTCAGACTACAGTAATAAGCTAATTTAAACATAATAGTCAAGTTTTATTTAAATTTAAAGGTAGCCAATGAATAAAATAAGGAAGAATTATATTCGTGACTCAATAACATTCTTGTTCGCTATGTGTCATAAATCTACAAATATGATATATACAAGCTACGTCGAATTCACGTTTTTATATTATAAAGGAAGCTATTACGGATGTTATGAAGTTTTTATAAATAGCAAACATTTTTTGAAGTGTGGAAATGTTTAAACTTTGGAAGAAATTTTATTAAGGGATTTGTAAAAATGTAAACGAAAATATAACATCATATACTATGTGAATATACATACATAGCTTCACGCTGTATCCCGCATATAGCAGGGTAGGCAGAGGGAACCTAGTGTTAAGACACTCCGTTCCCCACTTTCGTGAACCGAACCCACAACCTGTCGTGTTTACAGTCGCACGCTTGTGCCTCTGCGCCCCAACAGATATGAAAATTAAACCGATAATTGGCAATATCGTTAACGACACGAGTTCTTTTGAAAATTTCGATTATTCGAAAATATTGAAAACGCTATTTTTACTTAGTCCTTTTCATGCAATAGTCATTGTTCGGTCTTGGTATTGTTACCGGTTGCTACATTAAATATTAAGTTGACGAGGACGAGAGATCGGCACGGAGGTAGGCGAGTAAATATTTGAAGGCTTCATTTTAAATGAGCCCGTATATTGGGATTCAGTTTTACTATTTATCTTAACATATCGTATTTATATCGATTATATAGGTATACATATTATATAAGATATCTTTGAGATCGATTATGATCATAACGCTGTAACTATGAGGCAGATTTTTTCAGAAGTCTTAGGTATGGATAGCTAACATTAAAAAAATCATAAATAAATTTACTAAATGGGTTAAAAAACACCTGTTGGTACTTTTATAGGAGATAAAAATCTATAGGTGATACTAAAAATAATAAACTTGTAAATGATTAAACAAATTATGGTTATATATGGACATGGAGGTTTCATATATTATAATATTTTCTTTCTATTATACATATTTCAAGTAAGGATATAGTTCAAATATATTTCAAAGCAGATTTTTTCAGAAGTCTTGAATATGGATAACTAACATTAAAATAATCCTTACTAATATTATAAATGCGAAAGTAACTCTGTCTGTCTGTCTCATTTTCACGGCTAAAACCACTAAACCGATTTTGATAAAATCTTCGGCGCGAAGATAGAACTGAACTTGAAAAGGACTCCAGGATACTTTTCTTTATTGCGAAAATAGTAGAAGGGGTTGGGTTGAAATAGGGGGGATGAAAGTTACTATATTGTCAAACATAAAAATCATGTAAGATTATTCAACTGTTTACAACTTTCACACCTAAACCACTTACCATTTTTGACAAATAGTCTAGACCTTTGGGAAAGACTATAGTCTACTACCATGTCGCGCGATATAACTGAATTCCACGCGGGCGAAGCCGTGGCGTAAAGCTATCTTGGGAAAACAAATTTACCAAGTGGGTTAAAAAGCACTTGCTTCGGTACCCTATGAAAATCTATAGTGGTAATACCAAAAAACAATAAATTTTTAATCCTGATTAAACAAATTATGGTTATATATGGATATGGTGGTTTCATATATATTATAATATTCTATTATATTTCAAGCAAGACCCTTCTCTTAGGTATTGTGGAAGTTATTACACGTGTTATTATTATACAAAAGTATGGAGTAATATTATTTATAATATACAATTCAATACATTCTTATGCTTTTTTCTCTATAAATGTGTGGGTAATTAAACGATATTCCAGCTATTACTTTTCTGCGGTTACCTAATTATTACTGTGATTGGGTTTTGCCTCAGATATTAAGAAATGTATTTACCTATACTTACCATAGTGTACACGGATAAAAGAACATTTATATGTCCTAGTTTCTTGTTTAAGTCTCAATAATTATGTGATTGAAATTTGACGCATTTTGTTAGGTAAATCGCTATTACTGTCACTCTGGTTTTTGGGTACATTAAAAGTATCTTTTATATTTTTTTTCATAGTGCAGTTTTTTTTTTTTTTTTTTTTTATGATAACGGATGGCAAACGAGCAGAAGGACCACCTGATGGTAAGGGTTATTCTCGTTCGTGAACATCTACAACACCAGAGATGTTGAAGATGCGTTGCCAACCTAGAGAGGAGCAGCAGATGGAAGGCAGGTTAAATCAGGAAGTCCGTGGAACCACCAATATTTTGGGTAAAGGATGGTGTGGGAAGACATGGCTTACATGCCATCGAACCGAATGAACACATCATAAGATATTTCTGGCGGTTCAGTTTGACACAGCGGATAGTGGTTGTCGCGAGCCAAACGGAGGACGAACCCTCCTACCACTTCCTAAAACCACACTGGGATACCCGCCTCTTAGACGCCATCCCAGCGGCGGAGGGAATTATATTTAACCCCGTCCCTTCACAGGCAAAGAGTGAGGGTAAAGTGAGAGTGGAACCTAGTGGCAAATACTCTCTCTCTCTGTTTTTAAGCTTACTTTTCTATTTTCAAGCTTCAAGCTTATTTTATGCACCACAATATTTTAAGTTAAACGACATTCAATAATTTTATACAATAAATATAATCGTTAAAATATGACTGTAATTTAAATTTGTACTTTATTGTATGTTAAGTTTGATTGCCTATTAAAAAATATTGTTATTAAACATATTTAAATATTTATATTAAATAAATAAAAATACAAATATTTATATTTTTATCGGTATAAATTGGTGTGATTTTTGTTACTCCAACACGATAAACGGAGCAAGCTCCTTGCTTTGTCGCTATGTACTCAATCCACCTTCTTGCTAAGCGGGAAGAAGCCAAAAACCATGAAAATTTCAGAATATATTTCAATTCTTAAATTTTACTAGATTCTTGAAAATTACAAAATTAATACTACGAAAATGTTTTTTTTTAAAAACCTCTAAGCTAAGTTTGAAATTACTTTTCTTATCCATGTAGAAGGAAACGTGTTTTTACATTAAAATTATGATTTTTAATATCTCGTCTCCATGTTATAACATTATAAGGAACAACGCACCTCGTATAAACCAGTGCAACTACCATACTTGGCAGACGGCCTAGTTGTCGCCACAACTAAGGCCACTCATATCACAAACAAGAACCTTCTCAAAATTATATACATATGTAATGAGTAGAATGTATTTTTTTTTAATATTTAACTTTATATTTAAAATTATTCCATCGTCGAAACCTATGAAGCTAATCCTCTCTTTATTATAGTTTCTTTTATGAGTACATATTCAATTACATATGTAGTATAATACCATATTAAACTACATCATTTGGCACAGGACCGGATGTTCCTGATAGAACGGCGGTGGTAGCTGTAATTTTAAAAATCCGTATGAGGATATATATTTATATTTATAGTACCAAAAAGACGTCTGTCGTGGCGCCTGACAAGCGTGCATCGTAAACGCGACAGTTTGTGGGTCTTAGGGATTCCACCCAGAGGAAATGGATTTTTTTTCATTTTCTGTTTGGTCAAAGCAAAGGGCAAAAAGGCAAAGTGCTGAGTTCCGCCACTCCGCACGCAATGCCTCAATTCGGCGGAAAGTAGTGTCTGAGTGTCTTAACAATAAGCCCTCTGTCTACCCGGCTATATGTGGGTATCGCGTGCCATATATATGTATAGTACGAATATGGTGTTCTCCGAATCCACTATAATTTTGAAAATGCCTGTTATCAAAATAGTCGAAGAGGTGCCAGTATAAACTACATTGTTCTATGTAACTATTCAATTTGCTCCTACTTAATTCAGCTTTTTGTCATTCAGCGCTGTCAGTCACTTAGAGTCTGGGTGTTTGAAGTTGTGTGTGACTGACACATAAAAATACTCATAAATTTCCTCAATAAAAATAAAAGCAAAATTATATGATCATATATATCTACATAATTTATTAAATTCAACTTAAAATCAATAATTATTTTTTTTTGCTATTTTTTGAAAAGCCTGTTAGCGGAGGCAATAGAATATGTTAAAAAAATAAAACGTTTCATATTTCCCCAGATAGAAAAGTGTAGTTTCCAAATGGTAAGTGGATTATGAAACACGACGCGTACTCCTAACTTTAACTGTAGAGCCGCAAAGAAAACATGCGCGGCGGGTACATGAAGTGTGAATTGAAGATCGATAATCTTAATGTAGTGGGATTCGAACACAGGTAAAAAAAAAAATTAACAATACCAGTAACTCAGTAAATAAACGCAACATGTCAATCTAAGTCACTTTATACAAAAGTTTGCCAAACATATACATAGAGTATAGTAAAGGAAGTAATATAATATGGAAACTACTATCTTCACATCTTGTTATTATAATAATATGTCATAAATATGGCTAAAATTAAAGAAAAGGATTGGCTTTCTGCCATGTGCAAGGCGATTCTCGAACCCAACTCTAAACCGTCCAAGCTCTGACTACTGCCGCCGTGCATTCCAATTTTCACGCTTCGCGACACCTTGTATTGGGTAACCGATTTTTTTTGGATTCTTAAGATATGACAGCTGCGCTATTTAAATTTAGTTAAGATTTTGGAAAAGTAAGCTTTTAATTATTTCAGGCTGGAAAATATTTTCAAGCGCATTTTTATTTGTAATTAGCTTTTGAAAAATTTGCATTATTTCTTTCAGAATGACTCGCCTAAAAGATATATTAAGAACAAAAATATGGACGGAAAGCAGTAAAGACTTGTGCTCCAACTTTCCTCGCTGCGGCTCTGGTTATTGATCTATGCCAGGTTACCTCCTTTGAAACCCAGCGATGGAGAAGGGTAACACATTAAAAACTTATTAGTAATTTTATACTTCTTATAAAAAAAAAAAAAAAAAAAAATATATAATATAATATTGTTAAATTGACTATTTGGTCGAATTAATGGACCGAAAATATTATAAAATGATCGTATTTCAAGAAATGCTCGATTCCGATATAGAGTTCCCAAGTATCATAGATGCAACTGCATTAATTTTTTTTCAGCTTCACGCTGTGTCTCTGCAGAAAGCAATCCAGAGAACCTGTAACTGAGAAAACACGTTCTCTTTTAACATTCTCTTCCCCACTTTCCAACACCGAATTGACATTGCGCGTTGAGTGGCAGCCAACGCCGCGCTTTTGCCTTTCATACCGCGGAACAAGGAAATAGAAATACCAAATATAATTTTAATATTTTCATACTTTTCTTGTCTGTTTGGCTTTTTCAGGTCACACGTGCTTGTGCCTCTGTGCCACGATAGGCCCCCATGCCTTATTGTAAAAGTGATCAAAATATGATAAGTATGATCATTTCTGACAAGTAGGTTTGATTCTTAAATCCGGGATACATTAAAATTACTTTTTATTTCTCTGTTCTAGTAAACAAAGCGCGGCGTTAGTCCTGCCACTCGGACACACGCGCAATGCCTTTGGACTACAAGTTCTTTCTTGGGATAGCCACAATGATTATATTACTAAGCAGGATACAGAGAAGCTAAAAAAAAAAAACAAAATATGTATATAATCCCAATTTTTTTCTCTAGTCTGGTGGATACTAGTCCTGTATGTGCTCTACCGCTTCCTCAGAATTGAAGAGGTTAAGTGGGAGCAGTCTGGGTCCGTTATCCCGTCTCCCGAGTTGTCCGAGAGAGTATAAGAGGACCACAGTGGAGAGGCTGTTCAGAGATGCTGGCCTTACTTTGGACTGGTGTAGCTTTGAATTGGTATGTATATTGGAAAATATTCTAATTTATCTCTACCTGTAGCTCAAAGAAACGACTTTGACTCTAAAAATAAATAAGGCGGGATTTTTAAGTCGTATATCTGTTGTAAAAAAATTATATATATAGTTATAATAGTAAGGAAATTGAGGTTATCATGCCATAATGGGACAAGGTTTGATGCTTAACGTGAGAGGTTGTGATTTCGATTCCTTCTCGGGGGATTATATTTAAATAATTTTTATTTTCTCGTTTGGGTTACACAAAACAAGTCTTCTTCTTCTAGCCCTTATCCCATTATTTGGGGTCGGGTCTCCTTACTTTCTGCGCCAAGACGTGCGATCTTGGGTTGTCGGTTCAGGCAATTCGGATTCGCGTCGCATGAGGGGTACGCCCTAGTATTTTTACCCGGTTTCATAGTCTTGTGCCTTCATGTAAGGAGAAAATGTTTTGGTTCTTAATTTTACCTCCGGTTGCCACCTGACGCCAATGCAACTCTAACTAGTAACTCTTTTAAAGAGGCTACAGCATTTACTATGGGAAATAAATAAGTTTGGAACCAATTAATCCTGTTTTTAAAATATCTATCCATATACAAAACAAGTAACGTCTAATAATTTAATATTTAAAATTGTTTATTATTTTTATTTTAATTCAGAATTATAATTATCTTTTTTTAATATTAAATCTAATAACAAATAAAAAACTATATTCAAAATTATGCCTGTCAATAAAGAATAGTTCCTGTCGTAATCTGTTTTCATATAAGACAAATAAAAATAATTTCAATATTCTACATTTGCCAGCTGTTCCGTAGCGGCTCATATTTTTTTCTTTACATATTAATAAAATCAAGTCAAAGTCAAAAATTTTTATTCAAAATAAGAAGTTACATGTTTCATTTTTTGAACGTCAAATAATTTACCACCGGTTGACTAAATTTAATGCCTCAGATCTGAGAAGAACCGGCGCAAGAAACTCAGCGGGACTTTATTTTTAGTAACAATGATACCACTGAAATAGACTGGATTGAGCATTTAACTCCCAAGGCGTGTTATTATTTATAAAATCACTGATTAGATCTGGTAAACTTTAACACAAATGAATCGGTGAGTGCAAAAACAACGTCCAAGTCAAACAAGTCCTGATTTTCAAATTTTTAGGAGGGAGAAAAACAACACGCATCTTGCCTTTCTAAGCTAGTTTAAATCAAATACGAATTTTTGCATTTTTTGTGACTTACATTATTTCTGCACTCACCGATTCAAATACGTCTTCTCACAATATTTTTAAATTGTGAAATGGAAAATTCTCGGATATTTTCTGGGATCTTATTGTAAAAATGATAATTTATTTTCCTCTTCCAGTACAACACGATATACAATACACGTACAACACAACACTTAGAATACCTAACGCCGCTACCAAAGCGCGCGGACACCCATCCTCAGCTGTCGGCGGGCGCGTGGGCCGCCCCCCACAGGGGGTCGCTCCCCTCCGCGAGTGCGGCGAGACGTCTCGCGTCTGTTGTTGCTGCGCCCGTGTTGCTGTTGTTGTTGTGTGTTGCCGGTCTATCTGCGGCCATGTGTGCGAAATGTTCTAGGTAACAAAAAAATATCTATTATTAATACTAGCAACAAAGCGGGCATCCATCCTTTTTTATCCGTGGTCGTGTGCACTGCCTCGGCTAGTGCTGCGCGGCGCCTCGCATCTGTTGTTAAAGAAGTGTCTTAACACTAGATTCTCTGGTTCCCTCTGCCGCCTACCCTGCTATATGCGGGATACGGTGTGAAGCTAAAATAAATGAAGCCTATGGTTTCGATTTCCACTCGAGGGAATAAATTTTCAAATTACATTTATTTCCCGCTATGCAGTGTCTATGTCTAATGTCATTCGAATTAGGATTGAAAGCGGAGAACGGAGTGGCTTGACACTAGGTTCTCTCTAACTACCCAGCTATGTGACATCAAACGTAAAGCTGATAAAAAATTGTTTTAATTTTGCTAAAATAATTAATAAATAGCAAAAAAAATTTGCCAAAATAGGTATAACTGAAAAGAAAAAACATTTTTCAGACGCGATCCAGTATCAGAAATGTTTTTAGACGAAATCTATCATGTCTGTGAAGACTATAGAAATCGCAGGTTTGAATTTTAAGGGGTTTTTAAACTAATCAACTAAAAAGCTAACATTTTTTTAAATATGTTTTTCTTTTTAAAAATAATATATCATCTGATACAATATTATTTTTTCTGACCTTAACACATTCGCGAATGTTGACGTGAATTCACGTCATTTAAAATTCTAACCCACTTTGGCGCTGACGTGAATTCACGTCATTCAAAATTCTATTCCTTTTTTGCGTTGACGTGAATTCACGTCATTTGAAATTATATTATATTTTCAAAACAAATTTCATACTTTTTATCCTTTTCTTGACGATACAAGTTTGCGGCAACCAGCTTCAAAATTTCATTACATTTGCCGTACTCAGAATTAGGAACGACGAAAATTAGCCGGTCGTGAATGTGTTAACTAACACTTAAATATCTAACTACATTTAAAAATATAACTATTTATGACTTAGTGATTAATAAATACTATACATTTTTGACCCATTTAATACCATCTAATTTGCTTGAAAATGTGTACATGTGTCCGGATTCGGTAATAAAAAAATTCTTGCTTGCCAGAATAACCGGAAAGTGATTTTTGAGTGTATTTTTTGTTTTAAGTTTAAAAAATATAATGATTTCAGAACTCAAAAAGCGGCAAAAGTAGAAATATGTAGATACGGTACCGGTAATACGGAACAAACTCAAGCTGACAACACTAGTCAGAGGAGCTTGGGGATCAGGTATTTATTAATTATTATATTTATTTAAATGTTATAATGTATATATAATTTTCTTTATATTTGTTAAATTATTATTCTCTGTTCTTTAAAATAATATTTTTATTACAAAATTATAATCTTAGGAACTTTTTAAACGAGAATGGTTACGGGTTCGATCCCGAATCGGGCTTTAAAAATGGTTATTGGAGTGTCTTGAGTAGTTGCTCTCGTTGTCTATCCTGATATGCGGGAAAACGCGTGAAACTGCGAAAAAAATGTGAATAGTCATAATATCCATTAGTATAAGAAAAAAAGTCACTTAGAATAAGAAAAATATTTAAAAACTTAACGTATAAAAATTTAAACAGGCTTGAATTCGAACCCGCGCTTCTATTTATACGTCCAACCGCTCTAGCCAACTAGTCTATGTCTATAAGTGTTAAGAGTTACGTCGATTTTTTTATACGCAATTTATAACTAATTTTCATTGTTCATTTTGAAGTATACACAAGATCGTCATGGTACAGTATCTAATTAATCGAGTGATAGTTTTGGGTTCGAGCCGTACTAGGGGAATATATGTATAACATATAATAATTTTATTATTACCATGAATCAAGTTTAAAAATCAATAAAATATAAAAATATATATATTTTCATTTAATTTTAATTTCAGTCCAAACAGCAGCTTAACAAGACCATACAGTCCAAAATCGACAACCAACTTGGCTTCCAACTACAATCGTCCTCAACCTCCCCCTTACACTACAAATTCCCTTCATCATAGGAAACCTGACAAAGACAAACACACACCAGAACGCACTAAATCTCACTTAGCTTTAGAAGAATCGCTAAAACTCCTAAACCAGGCTAACATTAATAAATATGACGATATTTGTGACAAAATATTGGACCTGACTGACGGTACTGACGATTACGTGCCTATTAAGGAGTATATGACTGACACTACTTACAATAAGCCGGATATTGATAATGTGGCGGAGTTAGCTAAGTATGGTATTACTGGTGTCGGTCCGATTTGACAACACACTGACGGATCTAAACCACCCGTCAAAACTTGGTTTTGCTAAAGAAATATATATCTATGTATGTATAATTTTAGCGTATCACGCGTGAATAGGTTGACAAATCAATATTTTAATAATATTAATGGGACTTGCTTTAATTATTTATTTACTTTATTTGTATAGGGTCAATAAATGAGCCGTTGATTTTGAAAGGTAGAGAAGTCCATTCTAAGTTATTGTTTTCTTTTTAATAAAAACATAAAATTTTGTTAATTTGTAATAAAATTCAGCTTTAATAAATTAAAAAAAAAAATGGACTTGTCTCACAAAATCAACGGCTCAAATAATGAAAGCAAAATATTAAACAAATCTAACACTGTTTCAAGTAATAAGATAAGAGACTTAAATAACATTACAAAATTGACAGATAAGACTTCAACTTAAAAATGTATGCATTTTCGATTTATGAACCTATATTTTATTTAACGGCTGTTAGTTGTCATACAAATGTATTTTTTATTGTTCAAATTTGATACAAGACATCGCAGTGGTAAAATGTATTTGAGTAAATAAATCATTCGTGATACATTGATTTCAATAATTTTCTTTGATTAAATTATTAAAATCGATGTATAACGAATAACTTAATCGATTAAAACAATTTTCTTTGATTAAGAAAGTTTTTTAAAGTATTTTTAAATGGTTAAATATTAAAACATATACCTCTGCAAACTAAATACAGATTATATATTTAATGTTAACTAATATATCTGTTAAGATACAATGCATTTCAATAAAAACTACCAATTTAGATTTACATGCAAAATACATAAAAAAAAGAATTTAGAACCAGTCTCGCTTTTATACTTCGCTAAATAATAATATTATATGAATTAATTTAACACTGTTATTAAATTATTCTTACCAGGCGTGAATAACTTAATAATTCGATCTTTTTTCGGTACAGGCATTTTTAAGTTTTATCTGTAAATTTTATCCTATGTTATTTTTTTATTTAGTGATTTTCTAAATAAATAAAACATAATGCCTACTTTTTAACCTATCCACGCCTGGTATGAATATATATCATTAAAATTATACTAAAAATAGTTGTCGTCGTGTTTATCTTAACGCAATTTAAAATAAGTACAAATACAAGAACAGTGCTGCCACCCACCTTGTTTTTCGAGAAAATGTTATAAAATTAAAATTATCAATAGATTCAAGTTTAAATTAAAGTGAAGCAGAAATTGAAAGATTTTTGCATCTTATATGTAATGAAATGTTATCTTTTCATGAATATTACAATTCTAATGATTTTTATTTTTCAAAAGGTGGCAACACTTGTTGATCTTGTATTTAATAAGGGCAACATTAGAATAAAAGTATAATATGTTTAATAATTATAATGAAATTATAATTATAGTAATAGATTGAAAACGCACATTAGCTTATTATAATGAATAGAAAATGTATTTATATTAATGAAAGAAAATAGTTAATTGCTTTTGATTACAATTTTACAACGTAATAAAATTTGTTAGGAACTAATAACTATATTTTTAACTTAGCAGTATATACCATATTTGCATCTTGTGCTTTATGTAAAAAAGAGATTTTTCGACTTTAAATTTTGAAAAAAACATAGCATTTCTTAATTATTAATTGATTATTAAAGCTATTAAGTATGGCCACATATTACAATATTTATAAATTGTAGACCCTTTAGATACAAATTAACTTTTAATCCTACTAACATTATAAATGCAAAAGCTTGTGGGAATGGATGTTATAACTGTTTCAAGTAAAAACCATTAAAGGTACCTAGATAAAACTACATATGTTAAGTCCTAGACATCAAAATGAAAAAAAAAAACTAAAATTTAAATAAATTTGCGTACCTCATGCCTAATATGACGGTAACTATCTAGTCTATTATAATTAGAATAAAATCATACCTTTACTATATTTTTATTGAAAATTGTGTAAAAAAATCAATTTTATTTTAATGTCCATAGTATTTTTTTTTTGCAAAAACCTATATATGCTTAATAAAGTAGAAAGATTATTATTATAAATTTGACTTAACAAAAGTGTGTGAATGTATGTATATCATTTCTTAGTATATATTATTTCTGGCTTTAATCAATATTAATGCTCTTAAAGATTTGTAGTGAAATACTAGCCAGTGTTATATTGTAAACAAAAGTAATTATAAATGTATGTCTATTTTAGTGTTAAAAATTTACTAGTCAAATGTATCTAGTCGTTGAATAAAGTGATTAAAATATTATGATTTTTATTTATTTACATTTAAATATCACTTACACAAACGTGTGACTATAAACGCGACAGGTTGTGGGTTCGATTCCCACTCCAGGAAATGTAGTATTTTCATTTCCTGGGTTGGTTAACAAGGCAAAACGCGGCGTGGAGTTCCGCAACTCAGCACGCAATGCCAAATGCAATCCAGAGGAAAGTAGAGAACGGAATTGTTGAAAGAGAATGGAGTATCCTCTGAATACCCTGCTTTGGGTAAAAGTTTGTTGCTGAAAAGAAACGTAAGTAAAATTTTTACGTTGCTCATTCAAGCTCATTAAGGAGTACTTACTTAGAGATGTTTTCCCAACATTTCTATAGTTTCGAGAAAAATCGGAATCTTTACGTTTTATGGCCGACTTATCATCCAATATCTATACCTACAAGATAGAGATCTGGCATAGAAACAGCATGTAAGGGCTTATAAAGTCTTGCAAATAAGTTACAGGCGGCAACTATATATGTAAGAAATAAAACAATAAAGTAATTTCATTATTTATTAAACAATCAACACTGAGATTACATGGTTTGTTCTAACTCTAAACAATTAACAATTATACCTAGAGATCGTTACTGACAATGAGTGGCAAGCTAGTTTATATATTTCAAAAAATCCATACCTGTTTTTATGAATATATTTTCAAATATATCAATAGAAACATTATTACAATATTATATAGTATAACAATTTTACTTCTGTTTTACATGACGTCATATATTTTAGTTTTTCTTTTATTATGAAGGCTACAGCTGTTATTCATATAACAACTTAGTATTAAGAAAGGAATGGTTAAAAGATACATAGGCTGAATCTTCGTTTTTCACAAGATTATGACAAATTGCCTAACTATGAAAACTTGAATATTTGTTATATAACAATATAACTTATAATCGAACCCACAACCTGTCGCGTTTACAGCCGCACGCTTGTGTCTCTGCGCCACGACAGGTTGTGGGTTCGATTCCCACTCCAGGAAATGGAATTTTACATTTCTTGGGTTTGGTAATAAGGCAAAGCGCGGCGTTGAGTTCCGCCACTCACTCGGAGTGAGGAACTTGGTGTCTTAACACTAGGTTTCTGCCTTCCCTGCTATGTGCGGGATACAGCGATGAAGCTATGTATGTATGTCTGTATAACCTCAATTTCAATCATCCACTGACCAAAATTTTCTAATGAACTAAAAAAAATATAAACTAGACATATAAAACTAAATACAATAAAACGATTATCACAATTTTCATAAAATTAAAATTAAAATAATAAAATAATTCGTTATTAATAAGTAGGTGAAACCAATTATTATTGATTTAATAGATAATTTAAATTTTTGTAATATAATAGATTGGCTTAAAAAAGATATTTCTTTTATTATTGTGTATAATAATGAATAAATTTTATTTGGTGCAACAAGAAAATAAATATACAATGAAACATTTGCTTATAGTCCCATCTATAGAAGTATAACAGATTCTATCTATATTTTTATCTATATGTTAAATTTTTAGAATTTATAGTAAGACGTATATTTTTGTGTCTAAATATAATTAAAATTTGGAAATATAAATTATTTTAAAATCCAAAAAAATAGTTCTTTGTAATTAAACCATATTTTGTTTAAATGTGAATTTGAGTGAAATTTATTATGTATCTATATAATATCTTAATATAATATAATCATAATAAATGAGGTAATTATAACTAGTTCACATCAGAATTTAAAGTAATTTTGTAAATTTGTACTGAATATTGAGTTTTAGAATTATGCTTAATTCTTAAAACTTAAATTAATACACACATGAAATATTTAATATCGTACAATTTCTACAATGGCGTTTAATTAAAAATCTTATTTTAATGAAACCTATTTTAAATTACTAAATTAATTAGTATTAGATATATGTACTTTTGCTTAAAAGTTTTATTATGTTCGTAACAATAACCACTTTTCCCGCCATTTTTTCAATTATGACAAACGTCACTTATGTCAATTTACAAGAAATATTATTTAGAGATAATCGCCGCTAGAAGATGGCGGACACGCCATTTTGGCGGCGGCTATCTATTTCTTATATTCCAAGGGCGAATAGAAAAAGCTTAATGATAGCTATTATAATACTAAATACACGTGACATTGGCGAAATGATTAGTGCTCAACTGGCACGCCATATGTAAAGAACCAAACCAGAAATGTTATTTAGGAAAAATGATTTCGAAAAATATTGTGAAAATTCAATAGTAAACAATTTCAAAACAAGTTCACTGCAAATATATATAATAAATGTGGTAAATATATAAATATTTTATTATTTTACATTTATTCGGCAGGTTTCAACAGACGACGGCTCTCATGTCGTCGGGAGCTCAGCCGAATGTTCTTTCACCGTTAGGATCTATATATTGATTTATTTGATAATCGAGTAACGTTTGAAATCAAAGAACATCTGTGCCTAGTTGCTGTAAATCAAATATATATAATTAAAAATATAAATTAATATTATAGGTGTTCATTTTCATACAAAAGAAATTGCAAGAATATATTTATATGTATGTATACTGTATTTAGAGATCATTATAAGAAAATTATTATATTTATATTATTATCATTTCAACTCTCTGTTGAGATGAATTGTGGCGTTGAGTTCCATTGCTTAAAGTACAATGTTTCACAATGGGGCAGAAAGCGGCAAAATGGAGTGCGTTGAAAGTAGATTCTCTGACTATTGTACTGTGCGGACAAAGCGTAAGCTGCTTTTTCAATCATTTCAAAAAATAGGAGTAGGTTCTTTCATACAATTAGACTGTATTTTTTATGTGTTGTATAACATTTACTAAGGTAAGACCAATTTTAATAAATTCTTTTTTATATGACAGCTAGGTGCTTCTGATAGGTCCCATTTACATTTAATTAAGATTTGACGTAGTGTTTGAAACAATCGTAATAATATAACTATGTAGTGAATTTTATCTAAGTTATTTTCTTTTTGTTAAAATTTTAATTAAAAAAAAATGCTAACCTGTGTCAAAGGGCTAGTATTGGTAGTGAACACTCCATGGAACCTCCTCTCGCGCGCCACTCTCTCAGTAGCCGCTTCAAGCGCTCGTATGGCCGATACGTTATCTCTTGGCGACAATTGGCCAGAGTCTGTTGCCATCATGAATGAGAATTAACCAGATTGTACCTGATTAAAAAAGAAAAATAAATTTATATTTAATTAATACTTTTTTAATTAAGCTATCGTAACGCAGTGGTCGTGTTAAATAATATTTTTGTTTTAGCTTCACGCTGTATCCCGTTGAAAAGAGCATATCGTGGCGTATTCCACTACAGGCATGAAAATATTAAAATAATATTTAGTATTTTCATTTCCTTTCTCGTAACAAAGCAAGCATTGACGTTCCTAAAATAATACATGAATACGCGAAAGTGGGAACGGAAATGTTAGGCGGGCAGGTGTCTTAACACTATGTTGTCTGGTTCCCTCTGCCTACCCTGCTACATGCGGGATACAGCGTCAAGTTGCTAATTTTACAATTATTTATATATCTGTAGACTCACCTTTCCCTTTAGGCAGTACAGTATCTCTAACCGA
Source organism: Philaethria dido (assembly GCA_033558755.1). NCBI lineage: Eukaryota > Metazoa > Arthropoda > Insecta > Lepidoptera > Nymphalidae > Philaethria > Philaethria dido. The sequence goes on along the minus strand of JAKGSA010001796.1, from coordinate 1,382 downwards.
TCCTTCGACGAACTCTAAGAAAGTCATGATTTTAGCGAGACCGCCGCTTAAAGCGATGTCGGGTTCGTCTCGCGCGTCGAAGTTCAGCGCCACTGCTATTGGGGAACCGGATGCTGAAAAAATATATGTTATTAGTATTTAATACTAGTAATTAATGTAAGTAATAATTTATTATTACTTCACGTTGTAACCCGCATATAGCAGGGTAGGCAGAAGGTACCAGAGAACCTAGTGTTAACACGCTCCTTTCTCTTTCAACAATTCCGTTCCCCACTTTAAGCCGAATTGAGGCATTGCGTGTTGAGTGGCGCAACTCAACGCAGCGCTTTGCCTTGTTACCAAACCCAAGAAATGAAAATACTAAATTTTACATTTCCTGGAGTGGGAATCGAACCCACAACCACTCGCGCTTACAGTCGCACGCTTGTGCCTCTGCGCCACGACAGCCGTTATTATAAGGTGTTATAAGTAATAATTTATTATTTATAAACCGGTGAACTTGTTACTTTATAGAAAAGCGTATGTCAAACGTGTCAAATGGTAGTGTTTGTAATATTAATCTTATTCATTTAATGTGTTTCTAATGCATTATAGTAAAAATATTGGTTTTCTGGCAGTGGCGAAGCGTTCATTTTATACGATTACCATCGGCTTACCTTTTGTAAATTACAATATTTTACTAGCAGATTAGGAATGAGACCAAAGGGCGATGAGACCAAAGAGGGACTAAAAAAATTAGGCTGATAAAAAATATGGGAGACTGTAAGATTTCAAACAAAATATGCGAAACGAAAACTTAACATCCTATACAGTTGTACATCTATCTACTGACTTCTATTTAGAGAAGTCAGTAGATCGGCTTACTTTTACAAAATTATCATCTACCGCCATTGATCCAATTTTCATACTCCTCCGTGCGCACAATATTCGTAAAAATAAGTTCAACGTTTTTCCTTCACATATTAATGTATAGATAACTCACCATCTTCCAAAACAACACTCAAATCGGCGACGAGAAGTGGTTCCCAGCAGGCGTCGATGCAAAGCGCATAGTCGCGGGGTTCGATTTCGTGCCGCAAAAATTGTTCCAATTCCGCCTTCTCGTAGAATGATGAGACTATCATTCTGTTAATTAATTAATCATTTAATAACTTAACGATTTATATTTCCGACTTTAAACGCGATTGGCTGGAGGTTCGATTCCCACTCGAAGGACATTTAAATTATTTTCATTACTTCCTGTGGTATGATAAAGCTTATTGGTGAGTTCCACCACGCGATGTTTAGAATTGAACCGGAATGCGGAGAACGGAGTGTTTTGACATAACGTTCACTGTGATTACCCTGCCATGCAGGATGAAGGGTAAAATTGTTTTTTTTTT